>JAODAL010005637.1:0-7500 GCA_025379985.1 Phyllomedusa bahiana
TACAATGCCCCAATGCTAAACAAGGCTTTGAAAGCCAAAAAGCCCAAATAGATATATGTAAATCGCTAAAAGGGGCACCTTACTTTTTGGAAATATTCAATTAGAAAATCTTAAAAATTTTAGACATAAAATCAAAATTTAGAAGACAAATGACAAAATACGCTCAAAATTGGGTCAGGCAAAAAATAACATGGGTTCATCGGGGAAAATCTAAATCCCATAAGCCATACAGAAAAAAAAAAAAAAAGGTGCTTAGTTCCTAAAGAAAGGAGCAGGCCCCGAGGTCCCGGGAAGGACCGTAAAAAAATAGAAGAACCCCAAAATTTTGGTAGGAAAACCCGATTTAAACCCATGGGGATAAAATTTTAAATTTTCCCCTTAAATTTGCATTTCTTCCGGGATACTGCAGCGTGTATGATATTCTGCTTCCAGTTAATGAATTCCATAGGGGCAGAGAACAATTTTACTTTTAGAGGGGCTATGGGAAACCCGGACAGGACTTTTCCCATTTTTTTTTGGTTTAAAAATTTGTTCTGATGTTTGCAATTTAAAAGCTGAAAAAAATTAACACTCATCCCTCCGAAAGTAACGGGGACATCACAGGTTCATACGTGATCTTCCACTTCAGTAAATCCCTTTTTCCAAAAACAGAAATACCCAAAGTTGCAACTAAACAAGAAATGCCAAATTTAAAGGGATAAAACCTGGCCCCCTTTTGCTGACATTGCAAGGCCGTAACCGAAAATTGGTGGGGCTTTTCTTTGGACACGGAAAATCCGGGGCGGTGGGATTTTTAATTAATGTCCTTTAAAAGTCATAAAAATTTTTGGGAGTGTAAATAGTGCCCCTTTTAAATGATACAAACACATGGGACATTAGTTTTTTAAGATTTTTCAAAACTCCTAATTATACTGCCTTAATGTTGGTTTTTGAGTTTTTGTAGTAGCACCAAGAAAAACAAAAAGTTATTTCTAAATTACTGTACGTCGATTAAAAGGGTTTTTCAGTTGCTTTTGGTTTTAAAACAAAAAAACATACAAAAGCGGGAAAAGGAAAAAAAACATACAATACTACCACGGAGGTTTTCACCAGAGAGATGAATCATGTGTGCCAAAATTTTGGGCACTGGCTGAACGGGGGTTTAGGGAATTTTAAAGGGGAATTTTTCATCAAAAAATGACTTAATTTTTTAAATCACCTTTTTTTTAAATTTTTCCCCATTTTTTTTGGGAAATTTTTGGGTCTTTTTTTTTTAAATTTTTCATATCACTTTCAGGAAAATTTTTTAAATAATTCTTTGTCCTGCAGTTTTCACTTTTGGGCCCCTAGGGCCCAATAATCTCTTTACACTTCCTTTTCATTTTAAAGTTTTCCCGCAGTGTGCCATTATCAGTAAAAGCAGGGGCACACTGAAAAAACACCATTTTTGGGACAGAAAACACAGGATCCAAACCCGTCCCCCAAGAGGAGATGCCACAGGGTCCCCCTCCCCCCCCCCTTCACAGTGAAAACTCTCCTATACAAGTCTATGGGACAGAAGCTGTCTTAAGAATCCTATGTGCATGAAGCTGCTGTAAAGTATCTCTCTGACTGCTGTTAAAGCAGTGCAGGCAGGAATACCTTCCCCACAATCATATATAGACGGCCGAATAGAGAAATCTACAGTAAGGAAATAAAAACAACTGAGAGGAAAATACTGTATGGATCAGGGTATTTATTTAATAAGTAAAAAAAAAAAAAAATGGCGACAGATTCCCTTTTAAGATATCTCCCAGTGACTCTTAACCCCACATGGAGGTGTGGACTTCTTTGGTTGGATTCCCATGTTGTCCCTACAGACTTTATATTCATTAAGCAACGCACCAGGTTATACCATAGCTGCAGGCCTCCACCTGCTAGTGAACATAATACGAATCTTGTTGCTAATGGTATATATGACACGGCAATTCTCCATAGTATAAAACTTATAACTTTTATTCAAATTTTATATAAAAACTTGAATGTCCAGTGCAAACATATTTCACACTATACTTTAGCATATTCATAAGTTTCATTCACCTGGTTGTTCATTGTAGTCCCTCCTTTACACTGCGTAGGAGATCCAGTCCATGTCAGACTTGTTTTTAGTCAGCATCCAATGTGTGAGAGCCGTCCTCAACACCTCTCCTCTCAGGCAACGCTACGTCTCGCGACGTTTCGAGAGCTACACGCCCCCTTTGTCAAGCATCTTGACAAAGATTTTGCGTCAAAGTTAAATTCAGAAACAATACGGATGCAAGTGTCGGTACTTGGAATGACCTTAAAGGGGGTGTCTATCATGCTTTTTTTTACAGACCTACAAGAGTTGAGAATATAGCTTTTGGCAGACTGTGTGCAGCATGATTTGGCGTGTCCATTTCTATTTTCCCAGATGTTGAATGTACGACTTTTCGGCAAGGGATACCTTTCTCATTATATAAAAGTTTGATACATAGGAGGGAAGTCCAAAAGGAAATAGAAGCGAGGTCAAGAGCGTGTGACCCGGCTTTTGGGGTGTGGGGGTGGATTAAAGCGGTCTGTAGGTGTATAGGGAAATGTCCTTGCTCAAAATTGGCCTACGAGCACCAGGTAGACCTAAATAGAAAAAAAAAAAAACAAAACCATTATTGTGGTTTTTTTAAAAAAACAGACGGGGGGCACACACTCGACACAACACACGCTCACACCCACGCTCCCCAACACGCTCACACACACACAACACGTCACACACACACACACTCTAAAACCAACACACACACACACACACGCACCACGCACACACGCCACTCCCACACAACACCCACCCACACACACGCTCACACATCACAAAACCCTCACTCACACCCACGCTCATCAACACACACGTCACTCCACACCACACCTCCCCCACACGCAACACGCACACGCACACGCTCACACACACCCCAAAAACACGTCACACGCTCACACAAAAAGTCACCGCTAACACACACACACCTATACACACAGCACACCTCACAACACACTCGAAAACGCTCCACACAAAACACCGCACACCACCCACGCTAACACACACCCACGCTCCCCACACCACACACCGCTCACACACACACCACTCACACCCCACGCCACACCACACACAGCTCACACCACACACACAACGCTCACACACCACGCTCACGCTCACAACACACCACGCTCACACACCACACCGCTCACACACACACGCTCAGGGTACACACACACACACCACAACACCCCCCCCCACACACACACATCTCCCCAAAAATAAAACAGTGTCTTATATTAATTTTTGCTCCTAAAGACGAGTCAGTGAAGAGACTTTCCCCCATTTGACCAGTGCAGCCCACGTTGTATGTGCCCCTCAAGGGGGAAGTGGTTGTACAGAGAAACTCTAGAACCCGGGTTGCCTTTCCTGGGGAGAGGAGTATGGTGGGGGTTTTTTTTTTTTTTTTTTTTTGTTTGATTTTTTATATTTTTTAAAAAAACCGTTTTTTTGTGTTTGAATTTATTGCATTGGGGGGGCCAATCCATATCCTTAAAATACCCACAACACTTCTTTTTTAAATTTAAATGGGGGGGTTCTACAAAAAATATACATCATTTCCATGACATGACTTGACATGCAACAGATTCAAGATCCCCCGCTGCAGGTCAATTTTTTGGGCTTTAGCTGTTTTTTTTTCCATAATTTAAATGGGAACAAGACCCTTTTTTTTTGTGTACTATAATACATTTGGATGTAGCTATGCAAACCACGGGGAAAGAAAATTTGCAGTGTGTTGCTTAGGGGGTAAACAAGCTCTAAAGGGTTTTTAAAAAAAAAAAAAAAAAAAAAAAGTGAAAAAAAATAGGCCAAGTAATTGTTTAAATTTGGGGGTGTGATATGTTATGAGACTTGCTGGTATAAAACCCGAAGTGAAACTTTTCTAAAAAAAGAAGCCGGGTTTTTCTGCCTGAAGGACGTTTGGTACCCTTAAAGGGGAATTTACAGTTTTGTACAATTTATAAAGAATATTGATTAAAAAAAAAAAAAAAAAAAAAAAAAAAAAAAAATTTTTTGAGGGAATGGTGGTAATCGTCTATGAATTTTAATGTAAAGGATTGATGGCAACTAATGAAAACGTGTTTTTGCATTACACGTCATTATTATTTTTTTAAGTGCTAACACATTTCCACAGCGCTGTCAAAACCTGTTTTTTCCCACCATTGGCTCTGTCCTGATTTTGGGGTTGCAATCGATTTAAATTACGGTAACTTATTAAAAATGCTTTAGAGTATGATGGATCTATGCAACACAAGGAGGAACAGGAATTCCATCGGGTTTGGGCCTTGGGGCATATTCTAAGATAACAGTGCAAAAAACCCCGAGCGCCCCTTCAGGTGTTTTTTTTTTTTAAATTTTTTTTAAGCATTTTTTACAAGTTTTTTTTTGTTCAAACAATTTTTTGGGCAAATTTTAATCCATATTTTGTTGAAAGCTAACGGGAAAACACCCACCTTGAATAAACTTCATACCCCGTCCACCAAAAAAGAAGGAAAGCTCCACCCACTAAAGAATTGATTTTAGCTTCTTTTTTATTTTACTAATGAAAGAAATGCAACATTTTTCCTAAAAAAGTGAAAACCCCCCTTGGGCACTCTTCTCCTTAGGCCTCGTTCACCGGGGTTTTTTCGGGACTGATTGGAGCCGTAATGCGCGCCGGATTTGCCCTGCAGTACGGCTCCATCCGTCCCAGAAAAAACAGTAATCCACATTTTCATGAGAATGTGGATTCCGTCTCTTCTACCCCTCGGTGAATCCACCGTGGGGGGAGAAATGACATGTAATTTTTTACGGCGCGTACCGCCCAAAAAATAATGAGTTCTATGGGGGCAGCGAGCTGCCGCTCCCTCCCCCCCCCCCCCCCCCCCCCCCCCTGCACGGGGAGCCGGGGTGTTGCGGGGGCGAAATCCGTCCCCGTAATTACGCCCGGGAATAAAGATGTGAAAGAGGCCTTAGTTGTGCAGCATTTTCTTTCAGGCCAAAAAAAAAGTCATAAACTGCGTTTTCACTTTTTTCGTGGTTTTTTTTTTTTTTTGTGGGCTTTTGTCCCTTTTTGTTTTTTTAAAAAAAGCGAGTATGCATTGACGCTTTTGTTTTTGATCGTTTTTTTCCCCTTCAAAACATGAGGGGCATTACATGATTTGCTGTGTGATTAAAAAAAAAATGAAAAACAATAAAAACCAATACACATGCTTTTGTTTGTTGCAGAAAAAAAAAAAAAAAAAAATTTGAGGGGCCCGGGAAGAAAAAACACAAAACTGCCGAAAAAAATTCTTTCACCAAAAACATGTGCACTTAAAAAAAAAAAAAAAAAAAACTAACCCGACCAAAGGAAGCAGTCAAATGAGAAAAAAAAAATATCTGTAATGGAAAACATATTTGCCTGTTTCTTCTAGCAGAATATGGTACTGCAGTGTTTCCCCCCCCCCCCCCCAATTTTAAAAAAAACAAAAAATAAAAACACCAATCACTTTTGGGCTTGCCCCCGGGACGGGTTTTTTAGTCGGTTTTTCAGATTTGAAAGCAGTCTGTAAACCGGGCTGTCACCTTTAACATGGACTTAATGGAAAATCCATTCATCAGTCCCCACTGCACGGTTTTTCCCTGGGCGGTTTTTAAACTGTGGGTGCGGGGGGGATGGGTTGAATCCACAAACCGCAAAGAAAAGCTGCCCCCCCGCTATCAAAAAAGACCAAAGCCGGTCTGGGTTCCCGATGATTTTGTCTTTACCGTGCAAATGCACCCTTTGGCCGGGGGTTGCGTTCGCAATTCCCGCTTGAATAAGGGGCGGGGGGCTGCCCCGCCGGGCCTGTGACTTGATTTCCCGGGGGGGGTTGCCGAGGGGGAGGACGACGGAATCCATGTTCTTATGAGAATGGTGGATTACCCTAAACCTCGCGGAATCCACTGTTCTCTATGAGAATGGTGGATTACCCCAATACTGGACGGATTGGAGCCGTCTGCGCGCAAAACCAGCCCGCAGTACGGCTCCAATCCCCGGGGGAAATAAGACGTTGTGAACGGCCTTAGGGTTTGTTTCACACGGCAACGTTGAGTCCAAACGCACCTGCCTCTTGTATGTGTTTTGGATCAATTGAGGCAGTGCTATGGATGCAACTTTTCAGATTGCAAAACGCTTTGTGGACATACCCTTTAAAACGGATTGTGTTTTTCAAAAAACATGTGTGTAAAACCTTTTACTAAAGATAAATTTTAAAATTGGAAATTCCACCTTAGATTCGTTATTGTAGGGTGCTTTGTATGTTTGTTATATCACTGAGTGTAAGATTATCCATTACTTGATACAAGTGAATTAAAACAAAAACAAAGCATTTTTGTTTTTTGAGCAATAGTCGGTGGAGCACACACATACACACGACACACACACACACACACACACACACACACACCACACACACACTCACCACACACACACAACACACATATCCTGTTTCACTAAAACAGTGTCTTTATATTCAGTTTTGCTCCTTAAAGACGAGCTAGACTTTTTTAGCGGGCATGTCTTATCTTTTCCATGAATTCACATGTATTGGTGAACAAAAAATCTAAATGTATTAAAATTCTGTAGTGAAATTTCATAACAGGCATAAACATAAGCAGCCTAAAACTCTGAATTGCATAAAAAAGAATGCACTTAGGTATTCTTTTGTGGGCTTAGGGGGATTATTGGATGACAGGGGGGGTCCTGTTCAGCTTGCTTGGTGAAACGTCACTAGTTGACATATCTTCTTGACACTTGTCATTGGCATTTTGGCACGTGAGTGATCCATTTAATGGTATTAATTGTTCTATCGGCAGTGAGCACAGATCCTCGTGTGTTGTTAAGGATTAGACTCCTCGCGCTCTTTTACAGTTTAATTCAGCACACCAACATTCATTGAATACAAATGTAAGCGATCTACTGTAGGACCTCAGGCTTCATGGGGAAGGCCTTGTGGTTAAATGAGGTCTGGTTAGGGTGGGTTAATTGTAACGCATGTGTGTTGTGAGTGATTGCGGTCAGAAGCTCGGGCTCGCCAATGGGCGGGGACACGAGATTTTCGATCCCTTGTCGGGTTACATTAGTTAAGGGAGCTTTGTTTGACTGTCGAATTATTACATTGTTGGGGTGTGCTGATTTAGCCTTTCAGCTTATGGTTGTAATTCCTTTAGAATTTCATTGATTGTTTTTGAATAGCATTTTCTTAAACTGGAACTAGTTAAATTATGGGACACATATGGAGGGCAATGCCCTTCTATAGCCTAAAACTTATGGACTGCCTTCACAATGGAGATCAGGAGCAGATGCGGCACCTCTTGCTGTGAACGTTCAGTAACGAAATTGGATGTTTTTAATATAGCAAGTTTTTAAATTCCTTCCTTGGTATCTGTTTTCTTGCTGGTTTATGGAATGTGGTTATTGATGACGATGTTAT
>JAODAL010005637.1:10000-141444 GCA_025379985.1 Phyllomedusa bahiana
CAGAACAAGGCTACAGGAACGCTTTTCTCAATAGGCAAAGGGACTAAAGATCGCAGGGTAGCCACGGAAGTAGGCAGGCTTAATTAGGGCAGCGACCGGCAATAGCCAATTACCTGTGCGCTGGCCCTTTAAATTTAACACTGCCGGCGCGCGCGCCGCGGGACGGAAGCTGCAGCAGGAGAGTGGCCGGGTAAGTACACGGGGGGACAGGCAGAGGAATGAGCGCGGCACCGCTCGGCAGCGGGGAACGGATGCGCCGGGGATGAGGGTCGCAGGGGCATCCGTGTGACAGAACACCCCCTCCCTTTGGCTCCCCCTCTTTTTGGCCTGAAGGAATCTCCGGATGACATTATGGTCCAGAATATTGTCTTCTGGTTTCCAGACCTTTCTTCGGGCCCAAACCCCTTCCAGTCAATGAGAAAAAGGCGCTTCCCTCTGACCGTTTTCATATCCAGAATCTCCTTTATAGTAAAGACATTGGTGGCGTTTAGCCTCAGGATTCGGGAGGAGACAACTTTCGAGATGAAAACTCTTTAGAATGACTGGCCTTCAGAGAGGAGACAATAGAAGGATGTTCGGGACCCGATAGTGGGAGGAAGGAGCAGTTGTATCCACTGGGTTTATGTGCTTCCAGCACCTCGAACGGTGCCCAAGAACCAGGACCAAGCTTATAGCCGGGGATCTTGAGGCGGATTATACTTCGCCAAACCCTTGTCACCAGGAGGGAAGATGGTGAGAAGGTCTTCGCTTTTTCAGCTGTGTATCTTAGTACGGAAGCACGGAGTAGAGACTGGCTCGTCCAGATTCCAGACGGCTGTTAGGTCCCGGACCAATCATCCACGGCTGGAACCTCGGAGGGGGAGAGGGTGGGAGCGGATGTCGTCCATAGACCATGAAAGAGGGAGTGACACTGGCAGATTCTGAGTTAGGAGTTGTAGGAGAAACTCAGCCCAAGGTAGCAGGTTAGACCAATCATCCTGACGTGCGGAAGACGAAATGTCGCTGATAGCAGCCCAGAGTCTGATTAACCCTATCCACCTTGCCGTTAGACTGAGGATGGTAGGTCCGAAGAGAAGTCCCGTTTCACTTGGAGTTGACCACAGAGGGAGCACCAGAACCGGGAAACAAATTGGACTCCCCGATCAGGAACAATGTGCTGAGGAAGCTCATGTAGTTGGAAGATATGTTGAAAAAAAACTGACCGGCAAGGCGAGGAGCAGAGGGTAGACCTGGCGTTGAACAAAGGGAGACATTTTTGGAGAACCGTTCCGTGACCACCGATAATGTATTCCCAGGAGGAGGTGGGAGGTCAGTAATCTAAGTCCATAGCCACGTGGGTCCAGGGACAGCTGGGAATCAACAGCGGCTGAAGCAGACCTGCCGGCTTGAGACGAGGCGACTTGTTATGGGCACAGGAAGTGCAAGATTCCACAAACTCTCGAACATCTCGGGCCAGGCCAGGCCACCAATAAAAACGGGAGATGGAGCTGAGCAAGATTCTGACATCCCTGGGTGCCCAGCCACACGAGAGCAGTGACTCCAAGACAGTAGGCGGCATCGACCTCTAGAAAAAAAAGTCCGAAGGGCATGACCAGATACTCGAAGTGCCCATCTCGAGTATTGACGGCCGTCTCCCATTCGTCTCCTTCATGAATCCGAATAAGGTTGTAGGCCTCCTCGTAGGTCCAGTTTGGAGAAAATCTTGGCTCACGGAGCCGGTCAAAAGCTAGGGTAATCAACGGAAAGGGGTATCGATTCTTTTGGTGATCTTGTGAGACCGCGGAATCGTTACAGGGACGTAGGGAATCTGTCCTTCTTTGTTACGAAAAAAGAACCCGGACCAGCCGGAGAGGAGGACTTACGAATAAACCTTCTGGTGATTCTCCTTGATGAGGCGGACATAGCCAACGGTCTCAGGCATGGACAGAGGGTAAAACCCTGCCCTTGGAGGAGAGTTCGGGCAGAAGATCAAATTGGGCGTCATAGGGGCGATGTGGTGGCAAGGTCTCCGCTTGCTTCTCAGAGAAGACGTCAGTATACTTTTGATATGCTGCGGGAAGAACCGCCAGAGGCTTAGATGGTACTGGAGAAGCGGTACGCACCGGGCGAGGTGCCACCAAACAGCGGGACCGACATTATGGCCCCCAACGCCAGACTTCGCCCGTCTGCCAGGTAAGCACCAGGCGCCTGGCGCTGCAGCCACAGAAGACCCAGAGGATGGACGGAGGAAGACGGGCGTAACACGTAAATGTAGTCTCTCCCTTATGAGTGCCCCACTGAAGGAACAGAGGCCTCAGTACGGTAGCGGACTGCGATCGCTGAGGTTCTCCCCACTGACAGAGGAGATGGGCCAGAGGTTTCTCCAGTGGGAACACGCGGGAGATTATGCTAAGACACCAGGGCAGGGTAAAGAAATGTCCAGTCGACCCAGAGTCCAAGAAGCCTAGGTACACTTGTTTCTCGGAAGGAGCGGGCAACCCCTGAGGAGATGTTCAGGGCTGCCACATTAGAGACATAGGTTCTCCTTACATCGTCTGTTAAGTTCCGCGGAGCCACGTGTGTGTGTATGTTCGTATAATTAGATATATGCTATATATATATATATATATATATATTATATATATATTATATATATATATATATATATATATACACCACTCATAGTCATGGCCAAAAGTTTTGAGAATGACACAAATATTCATTTTTCACTGATCTGTTGCCCTCTGGTTTTTTATGTGTGTTTGTCAGATGTTTTTTATCACGTACAGAAATTTAGTGCCCAATCATATTATGATTAACAAAAGCTTATATGACAGTTAGAATGAGTTTAATGCAGCAAGTCAGTATTTGCAGTGTTGACCCTTCTTCTTCAGGACCTCTGCAATTCTCCCTGGCATGCTCTCAATCAACTTCTGGACCAGATTCCTGACTGATAGCAGCCATTCTGTGCACAATCAATGCATGCATTTTGTCACAATTTGTTGGTTTTTGTTTGTCCACCCGTCTCTTGGATGATTGACACAAGTTCTCAATGGGATTAAGATGTAAAAACCCTTCCAAGCACTATCGAAAAGTTAAAAAAAAAACGTTGGTGCTGGAGTTACATTTAATAAATATACTTGTTCCAACTTACATACAAATTCAACTTAAGAACACACCTACAGTCCCTATCCCGTTCATAACCCAGGGACTGCTATACACTAGAAAAAAAAGATATCTAAATAACGGGACTTGAGTAAAAAAACAAAAAAAAAAAATTGTGAAAAAACGATGGTGGGGTAGCTTCTATTTTTCTACATAAAAAAAATCCTTCTATGGTTACGTTAAGGAAAAAATTAAAAAGGTTTCGTTATTTGCATTGTGGTAACATAAAACGAACATGCTTTAATCCAGCAAATGAACTGAAACAAGACAAAAAATATATATGCTTTTGGTATTTTGTTATCTTACTTAAATGTTATGTTATTTATTCTGCATGGCACATAGAATAAAAAATTCTGCAAAAAAAAAAAAAATTGGGATTTTTTTTTCTCTTTACCATGAAATATTTATGAAAAGTGAATATATAATATGCACCCCAAATTGTTGGTGGTAAAAGCTATAACTTGTTCCATTATAAAAACAAATATGCCATTATACCTTCTAAGAGTTGTAGCTTTTAGAATATAGAAATGAAATCAATTCCTTTGCCTTGTTGACCCAAAAGAGGCCAGCATTTGAGGAGTTAAAAGCAAAGCTACATGTTGGCTAATGGTATATAGAAATCACTACACAAAACAACACTGACTAAAGGAAATTTACCTTTATTAAATAAAAAGTGAAATATTTAAAAGACAACCCAATTAGTAAGTGCAGGGTTACACAGAAGCCAATAAAATGTTATCGGATCGGTACAGATTTAATTTAAATAAAACAAATGTAATATTATATTGAGACTGTTATTGATATCCACTTATCAAACCCCGTTCAATAGTATGGGAGTAATTGTAATAGGTAATCTAAATCAAGTGGACACAAAATCACATCCCAAACACATATGTTAAACTATTAACCCATAGAAACATGAACAATCTAACCCAATCTCATATACCTGTAATGGCTGCCGTGTGTGAACACAGTCCCGATGCGCGTTTCGCGTAGGCTTCCTCTGGGGACCTAATTATATATAGAACATACATAGCCTACTACTTTTTTCATTGATATAGCTGTAAAATATTTGCTTTTATTCAGAGATATAGATATATAGATATATCCTATATCTCTGAATAAAAGCAAATATTTCATCCTTTGATTAGGGGAGTTGAAACCTTCCCGCTATGTGCTTTGCCTGACATAGTTTTTCTAGTGTACAGTACGAACTCCAACGTGGTGCTGTCCAATAGACAGCCCCTTTTGTCCTAGTCCATAGTGGGTGCCCCAGTGCTTGGATCCCCACCAGTAAAATAATTATAGTAAATCTTAGCCATCACTCAATTTTGTAGAACTATTCCTTTAAGAAAGCAATCTAATAATGCAGAGGTTTGGTTTTTAATATGTGCAAATTCAGTCTCCTCCAGAGAATCCATACATCTTAAATGAGCCAAAAGAAGTAGTAACCCATCTGCAGACCGCTTTTTTGGGGGTCTTGCCCTTCATCAGTACAGAACAGGGCACTGGTTGGCGAGAAAGATGCTTTAGACATAGCTTACTGTTTTTCTTTGAAGATACTGGTGGGGTGGAGACTCATTTTAAGGTCAATACACGATCGGGAAAAAAGTATACAAATTTAGTTTTCTTCAGAAAGGAAGAAATTGATTTCTTTCTTGCCGAACCAGAGACTCATCCAGGAAGCCCAAAACAGCAGTCTAGAGATGATGCTTCATTTTTGAGCCAAATTCAATGTAAAAGACAGTATTAACATGTGTCCCTGAATCAGTAACAGCAATAACAGACCGGAATACAACAGAATTGCCTCAACGAACCAGTCCAATCCAGAAAAACATCAGTATGTCCACTTGTCCGTTCTTTTATATAAAATCTATACTTATGCAAAATAAGAGGGAAAAGCATTTGGGTTTCCCCTTTTTATCTGGGGGGGGCGAGAAAATTTTACATCCCCCCCCCCAACCCCCCTGAACATTCCCTGAAAAAAATTTCTCCATCCCCACTTGTCTTTTTAAATAGGCTAAAACTTTTAAGTACAAGTATGATGCATATCTGTCTAAAAATTACATATAAATTTGGGGGGCAAAGTGATTATCAATCTAAAATGGGCCCCCCCCCCGGCTTAGGGGGAGAGACTTTTGTTTGGTCGTTAGTTCCCTGTAATGTTAGTTTCTTGTATGCGCTGTCACTTTAAGGGGGTTTGGAGGCATTTTCTGTTTTAATTGTGCTACGGGTTTGTTTAAAGGAAAGGAAAGGAGGGGGGGAAATTAAATTTCCTCAAAATCCTCTGGGGGAATGGTGCTTTGAATTTTCAATAAGTTTCCACTAGAGAAAACTTCATCAAGGGTATCATAACATAGAAAGAAAAAAAAATCTGTCCTTTTCCCACAACCATTGACCATTTCTGTAAGACATAGCCTTTAGTTTAAACCTCTGTGGGTGCTGATGTTTTTGGGTTTTTGCATGAGAGTGTTATGGATGGAGTAAATACATGCAGTGCTTCCCAAACTGGGAACGATCCAGGGGGCAGTTGTAGCCTGGTTTGCAATTTGGGGGTGTTGAATAAAAATAAGAGGTCCAAAGAAAGAAGAAAATTTTGAAAAAAAACATTTGTACTTGTTTCATCTATTGTATAACATGGAATTGAAGGGATTGTCTAACTCATTTAAATATTTTCTCATTATTTTGTGATAAGTACCTTTTCTTATTACAACCAAACTTTAAATGAAAGGAGTTTTCCCACCATGCTACTTAAAGGTATATCAATACAGTAGGCCTTCAAAATGTTATATGTGCAGTCTCTCTTTGGAACCGTTCCCTGCTCAGAATGGAGAGCGAGTTGCGCTTGCGCATTACTCTCCATTCTGCTGTCTGGAGTTCCTAGTATAGCCTAGCAATACGCCATCAAAAAGCTTGGTGGGAACAGCCCTTTAAGAAACCATGCTCAAATACTATGACTAGTCACATTCACTGGTAACCAATAAATTGTACAAAGTTAAACACCTGATTTTGACCAAAAAAGATGCTTATTGTAGCCACAGTCAACTCTTAAGTGAAAGTTTTACAAAAAGCTAAAAAGTATAAATTTTTTGATTTGATATTAAAGGGAAAAGTTTTCATCAAAAAATGACTTAGTGTTTAACTCACGTTTTTATCTTAAACACATTTTTTTATGAATTTTTGGTTAGTCTTTTTCTTATACAGCTTTTTTTATACGGCTTTTTTTATACGGCTACATAAACGTTAATATTTTTTTTTTAGTAGTAGGTAGTTATCTAAGCCTTTCTTGAATCCATCAACTCTTTTTGCTGTGACCATCTCCTGAGGCGGCTATTCCAGAGATTCACAGTTCTCATAGTAAGATGAGGGATGCCAGTAAAATATACAAAAAAACTTTGCAGTACTTACCCAGAAGGTTCCCCATGTTTGCCTATATCTCAGCACTCATTCCACAGTATCTGCACAATGATCGGATGGAGATTCAGTCCTGAGTAAACACCGCACCATTGAAAATAAGAAGTCCAATGGACACCAAATACTTTGTTCTCACTCGGTCCTGACACAGGCACTATAGAGAGCACTCAGTTGACAGCATTCTAGCTCTGTGTCTGAGTTGCTAACACTGGTGATGTCACTTGGAGAAGCTTCAAGACTATGAACCTACACGTTTCGATAGTATACTGTTTTACTTCGATATCGATCCCGGTGTTTGATGTTGCATGATTGATTAATTAAAAGTGTATGTAACTAGTGACATTGCTTAAAGGGGATGTATCGCTTCATCAGTTTGTGTGTTTCAATGTAATCTCAGTTTCTCAGCTCTTAAATCCAGGTGCGTTTCTTCCCCTCCCAGCTGGGTGTTTAACTGAAGGGGGATGACATTGTGTTCCACCCCCCCTCTCTGAGTCCACATATCACTGTGTTGTTCCTTTCCCTGTGCAGTCTTATTTTGTAAGAGCTGTTTACATACCCCAGGCCTGCATTCAGTCTAGACAGTCTTCTATGACCTCAGAGCACTGATCTCTTCTCCTCTCACAGCTGGAGGTTTGTTACAGTTGAATCCAGTCTTCTATGAACTCATCCAGAGCAGCACAGATCTGTCTTCCTTCTATGTTTACACGCAGCAGCATTAGGCACCGAGGCACAATTCTGCTGTTTTCTGATTGTAGAAGCAGCTGCAGTGTTACTGTGGAGCTGCTGGCTGTGCAGAGTGAAATGTTGCCGACCCCTTATTCTGAGTGAGAGAGGCAGGAATGCACGCTCCTGTGAATACGACCGGGGGCCGGACAGAATGTAAATTAGTAGAGCCGTCAGCCAATGAAATGAAAGGAAGAGGAATCCGACCGGCACTGAGGAACAGTGTTTACAGAAAATGAAGATGAGGGAGACTGTGAAAACAAGACAGCTTTGCGAATGACATCTAATTGCAAAGTTGCTTGTTTTCACTGTCCCCTTATTCTGAAGACCATTTAATGTAATGATACAACCCCTCTACGGACGGCTGCTTAATTTCAAGCCTGGTTCTATATTATATATTTTGTAAGTGTAAGAGCCCATGAGTATCCATCAGTGACTGAAAATACGTTACATAGTGTTTACAGAGCAGAGAGTGATAATGTTTCTTTCTGTTCACCAATTCGTGTTACAGGTGGTGGGTGGGTGACTCCTATTATACTGGATGCACCGGACTCCTAGGCTAATTGGCTCCTGGGCAGATGAACTGTTTGAGAGTCAGGAGCATTTACTACTATAGGAGTCCTAAATCGCGCTCCCCACATGAAACATCACACAGTTCATAGGAATGTAACGCTGCATTCATTGAGGCAAATGTTGGGCTCCTGTATTGATGTATCAGCCTCCTGAACACACCCAGGCATAGTAGCTAATTAGTTGCAGTAGGTAACACCATCCACATACCCAGCAATCCTAATAGAGCAGGAAGTGGTTATTATGTGTTCAGGTCATCCCTTCCAGCTCTGTTAGGGGAGGTTGGTGGGTAACTTCTATGATACTGGATGCACCTGCCTCCTGAACAGCCTGCAGGACTAGTAGCTAATTAGGCAGGCACATACAGTACTATGGAAGCTCCCACACAGGCACCAATCTCCCCTAGGAGAGCAGGAACTGCCCTCTCCCCTCTCCTAGCCGAGCAGGAGCCACCCATTCACTCCTAGCAGAGCAGGAGCCACCCATTCACCTCTCCTAGCAGAGCAGGAGCCCCCCATTCACCTCTCCTAACTGAGCAGGAGCCCCCCATTCACCTCTCCTAACTGAGCAGGAGCTGCCCACTCACCTCTCCTACCAGGAGGAGCCACCTGCTCACCTCTCTTAACTGAGCAGGAGCTGCCCACTTACCTCTCTGACAGGAGGAGGAGCTGCACACTCACCTAACCGAGCAAGAGATGCTCACTCACCTCTCTTACCAGGAGGAGCAGCCACCTGCTCACCTCTCGTAACCGAGCATGAGCCCCCACTAACCTCTCCTATCAGGAGGCGGAGCCGCCCACTCACTTCTCCAATCAGGAGGCGCAGCCACCCAGTCACCTCTCCTAACCAAGCAGGAGCTGCTCACTCACTTCTTCTACCAGGAGGAGGAGCCACCTGCTCACCTCACTTAACTGAACAGGAACCCCCACTCACTTCTATCAGAAGGAGGAGCCACCCACTCACCTTTCCTAACGAAGCAGGAGCTGCCCACTCACTTCTCCTACCAGGAGGAGGAGCCACCTGCTTACCTCTTTCTGAACAGAGACCCCCACCCACTTCCTACAGGAGGAGGAGCCACCCACTCACTTCTCCTAACCACGCAGGAGCCCCCACTCACCTCTCCTAATCAGGAGACGGAGCCGCCCACTCACCTCTCCTAACCACGCAGGAGCCCCCACTCACTTCTCCTATCAGGAGAAGGAGCCGCCCACTCACCGCTCCTAGCAGGAGGAGGAGCCGCCCACTCACTTCTCCTAACCGAGCTGGAGCCGCCCACTCCCCTCCCTTTAAACAGCAGGAAGGGATGTCCTGATTGGAACATCATGACTTCCTGCTTTGTAAACCTTATTGAAAAGAAGGTAAAGGACACACAATGTATATTAACAGTGATTTGTAATAACTGCTTATTTAAATAGAATAACCTGAATAAGCAAAAAATGTAATGAGTTGGACAATACCTTTAAAGAAGGGGGCAGTAGGCCAAATTAGTTTAGGAACCTCTAGGCTACAGCGATTACATAATGTCAAAATCTATCTCCATGACTCTCCGCTGTTGTGTGAGGGTGTTTGGTATTTATCATGTGATGGGGCCTATTTTGTTTGCGTATGTGGAAAAAATGGTGATTAGTGCATTTCCTCTAGGCCTTATGGATGATTTGATGCAGCTTTCTCCTGCTCTGTATTCTTCTTGTTCTTGTCGCTAGATATATTAAAGTGTTGTTGTTTTCTTTTTCCATATAAACATTTTAACTCATAAACGGACTCTCATCATTGTCTTTTTGATGTCTCTTCCCTTTAGCGATTTCAGAAAGTAATTTCATCTGTTCCATTGACTTGTTTGCAGAAGGTAGTGGTAAATGCATATTCTTTCTTAAAGAGAATGTGTCATCAAAAATTGAATCATTGTTTGAGTCCCGTTTTTATGTGAAACACATTTTTTAGGAATTTTTGGTTGCTTTTTTTTTAAATTTTCATATACTTCAATATTTTTTAATAATTCTTAAGTCTTGCAGTTTTCACTTTGGCCACTAGGCCTTGTTTGCACTGCTTTAACAGCAGAGAGATGCTTTACAGCTTCATGCACATAGGCGACTTCAGACAGACGCAGTCCCATTCACTTCTATAGGTGAGTTTTCTAGTCATGCTCTGTGACCTGGGAAGAATTCACTGTGCAGCGAGGTGAAAGGGTGAACTGTGACTATCTCCTCTTGTGACCGGGGGATCCTGTGTTATCTATTCTCACTGGTGTCTCCTTTCAGTGTGTGCTGATAATGAGCAGACGAGTGAGAATCTTTCTCTACAGAGCGGGAAGTGTTAGACTTTTATTAGGCTTAGTGGCCAAAGTGAAAACTGCAGGAATTAGGAATTATTAAAACATATTGAAAGGGATATGGGGGAAAAAATTTTTTTCTTTAAAAATGTGTTGAACATAAAAATGTGAGTTAAACAATAAGTCATTTTTGATGACACATTCCCTTTAAGAGCTCCTCTGTGAAGATATGTGCCATGGATTTAGAGTAAAGCTCCTCCATGGAAGCTCTTAAAATTACAGCATTTGAATTCTATGTATGGTACCTGGATCTCAATAGTGGAGAATTTAAAGGGAATCTCCAGGCACATCTAGAGAGCATATTTAGTGCTTATAAGTTCCTGTCACAGCTGGAAATATCAAAATTGATGCATTCTACTGGGATGTATGGGAGATGTTGCCAAAATGATGCCCTCTTCTCTGACATTATATTTCTCAGTACTCTGTACTGCATGGACTTCCTTTTCTGCCTGTGTCCTATCTGCACACTTGTTTTTAAAGATTTATAATTCTGTGTTGATAGGGAATGTCCTCTGTTCAGGATATTCATATGTTAGCCAGAGTGGAGAACAGATACTAATAGCATCTAACACTCGAGGACCCATTCTGTCCTGTATTACACAGACATCCAATTGATTTGAGTGAGGGACATGTAATGTTTATTTTTTCCTGCGGTGGCGCTGCAGGAAAATTGAGCACTAATTGCCGGATTTCCTCACAGATTACAGCTGATTGCTGAGTGTCTCAACATGGGGAGATTTTATAATGAGCTTATGGTGACCGACCATTTAACAGCTAATAATTGTGCAAAATAAAAAAAATCCCTTTAAAAGGCTATTCCCACCATACGCATACACCATACATGTTAATGGCTGTACTCGGAGCTCTCATTGAAGTCATGTATCAACCCCTCTCTCTCTTTTGATCTTTGCGGGTCCCATAGTTTGGATCAATATGCTATCAATGTGTTTGATGTGGATACCACTTCAAAGGGTTTGTCTCACTACAGACATTGATGGCATATCGCTAAGCTATGCCATCAATGTCTTCTAGGTCCGGATCCCACCTGTCTCCTAAACGAGCTCCAAAACTTCTCCGTTCTTTACAGAGAGGTGGCCGGGACTCTCACATAGAAATGAATAGGAGTTCCGATTACAGCCAACCATGGCCGCTCGGCTAAACTCAGAACTCCCAAGTCTATGTAAGATTCCCGACCACCTCTCCATTCAGAACAGAGAGGTTTCAGGGCTCGCTTAGGAGATAGATGCGGGTCTCAAAGGTAGGGCCTGGACCTACCAGATATTGATGGCATATCCTAGCGATATGCCATCAATGTCTATAGTGGAACAACCCCTTTAAGGACCTATATTACACAGAACTTCTTGGAAACTTGTATGTAGAAGACCAAGGTCATAGAATACTATTATGTTAAACTTAGTGGCTCCATTTCATTTATTTAAAAAATGTGATTGAAGTTTCACTTTAATGTTTCATCAGTACTCCTTTATTCGTATGAAATCACTATATTCTATATGTGTATGTATTTATATTATATTATATATATATATATACACTATATATATATATATATATACATACACACACACACATATGTTGATATGATGTATATTTTATATATATATATATATATATATATATATATATATATATATATATATATAATATTTATTTTTTTTTTTTTTTTTTTTATCAGCAATGCAGTTTCTGTTTAAAACAAAAGCCACATCACTGTTTTGGGTCTGTCACAAGTTGAACAATGAAAGAGTCCATCATTCTAACAGAAGAATTGGTGCTCCATGCCTCCCATCAAATATAACAGAATCTGTGATCAAGGCTCCTAAGGGCATGTTCCCACGGCAATGGACAAATAGCGGCCGGTTTGCCGGTCGGTATTTGTCCGGTTTTGCAGCCGTCCCCACGACCGCGCGGGGGTGGGGGCGGGGCGGCTTTTCTCCGCAATGAGCGGAGAACAGCCCTCCCCCCTCCCATTGAGTTGTTCATATTCCGTCCGGAAACCGGACTGAAGATGGTGCTTTTACAATGTTTTGCCGCAGAGCGGAATACCCGTGCCGTGGGGACATGCCCTAACCAAGCCATAAAATCAAATGCAAATTGAGTGCATGTAAACATTTATCATTCCAGATGTATGAGCCCCCTTTCTTTCAGTATTCATTGAAAACCTAATCCTAAGAGAGGTGGAAAGGAAATCATTCTAGGTCATGAGCACACCACTGTGAATATTCCCTGAAATGCATACAATAAATTCCCATTGAATGCAAATTTCTCAACAGATTTTGCTATTGGCACCGCAATGGAGGATTTCTGAGGCAAATATGCATTGTAGGATCATACCGATCTGTCTGGTTTGCAGAGCATTCTCTGCACAGCCAGCTTCAGGCTCCCAGTTCCTGGTCAGCTCTGCTATTCCTAGCTGAGCTTGTTAGAAGGACATTGATGATGGAGGGGGTTTGAACTGCAGGGCACAAGGCTACAAGGCTCTAAAGTAGGGGCCCCCAACTCCAGTCCTCAAAGCCCACCAACAGGTCATATTTTCTGGCTCTCCTTAGCATTGCACAGGTGATGTAATTATAGTCAGAGCATTCTGTGGGAAATCCTGGAAACATGACCTGTTGGTGGGGCTTGAGGACTGGAGTTGGGAAACACTGCTCTAAAGGGTAGTTTGACAGTAAGAAAGATAATCAAGCTCATATGCTTGCTGGTAAGACACAACAGGGAGTGTTGTCACCAAATGGCCACTGAGAGAGGTGGTCGATAAGCTAGGAAAACATCTGTAAATAGAAAACTTAAAAAATAAAAACCTCCTCTAACTCTAAAATTAAGCAAAATCAGAACAGTAATGTAATTGGAAATGGTCTTTGCCTACATGTCTAAAGCTAATTAATGTGATGGGCATACCCTTTTATTGAAACACTTGTTAAAAAAAAGGAAATATTAATAGGTGTCTTATCTTTCTCTACGCAAAACTGCTCAATAAATAACTTTCATCACCTCTCTGGCTTCCATAGAGCTGAATCAGTTAAATGAAGTGCTGGAAATATTCCTCTCTCCACACATGACTTCTGTTTTTTTTCTAGAAATTCGATTGTGGTTCCTGGGATCAGCATAGTCTTCCCATTTTTGGAATACTTAGGTTCAAAAGATTACCTTTAACAAGGCTCATGTATGTGCAAGGAAATCCAATAATAGGGCTATTAATAAAGCTGAGATTTAGTATGACCACATCAGCCGTGTTCAGAGGAAATCATGGGAGAGAATATTTCTCTGCAGTCAGGGCTTTTTCAAGAACGATCATTTAGTGTCCACAGAATGTAGCTGCAGTTAAGTATTTTATGTATAGTGTATCATCAGTTTAAATGTATTATAGTTGTGTAGACTGGTTAGCATTGCTACTATTCCTTATTTACTTATGGACTGGGCATGAGCTAGGTGGAGAAGAGGACCGCCTAAGGTGACAAGAGGGTGAGACCAGACTCCATTTTTTAATAAAAAGGAAATTAATTTTTTTTTAGTACTGCTATTTGGACCTTGTGTCGGAGTACTCTATAATATTGTGGGGGTCTTTTTTGTGTGTTTTTTGGTGCGTTTTTGCTCTTCATTACTGCACAAAAACGCACCAAAAACACATGAAAAAAAACGCCCCGTGTGAAAGCACCTTAACTTTCCTTTGGAACGCATTTGAAATTTGGATTAATTACAAAATGCATACGTGTTTTTAATTAATTGCATTTTTTGTGCAAATTACAACCTTAACATAATTTTTTAACCTTAGTGGAGACCCGTTTTATCAGCCCCTTTTTAATCAAATCCCGGATGATGCAGCTGTACACATGTTCATAACTACTGTTTAGGAAAAATTAGAGATTGAGATATTAGTCATTCTAACCTTTGCACCTTTCTGCACTTGGCTGTGGCTCTGAATTCTCTCATCCCAGTTTATTTCATACTCCAGTGTATTGTTTATAATTGTATGTCTACATATCACACTGTGGGTTATTGAAAAAGGAGTTTCGGGTCAGGAACTGTTTAGGCAGTAGGATAACTTGAAACCTAAAACCTACAGAAGTTTCCTTCCATAGATTTCGTATTAGCTCAACATGTCCCGTCATATGGGAGTGAGATTACCACTTTTGTTTAAAAACAAGAAAAAAAAAGAAAAAAAAGGATTTAATTTTACTCTGTCGGGAGATGTTTATTGCATACTACTATATAGCCCATCCCATGAGGGTGACTGTAATAGAAAATGCATCCACTTAAAGGGAACCGTTCAACTGCAATTTTTGGGGGTAAAACGCCCAGTGAAGTTTGCCGTCAGGTATAAGGAGAAGCTGCCGAGAGCCGAGTCTGTTGTGTACCTCTTCAGTTTCGCTGACTGCTCTGTCCTATGGTTCCTTGTAGGGAGAAAGTTTTCAGTTTAGCTGAGGGATGGAGAGGCTGCACAATGGACTCATCTCTTCCAGCCACTGAGGCTTCTTCTCAGTCCAGGCCAAACTTTACCGGGTGTTTCAAGTTAAAATGCACATGGTTAAGACCAGAGAACTTGCAGCTATTTCAAAGTTTTAAGAGTTTTTGTCCCTGGACAACGACTGTAATCTGTGTATGTAAATATCCATTCAACACACCATTGAGTGCAGGGTGGAGTGGGTTTTGGGGAAATGGCTTGCTTTTCCCTTCCAGTAGTGCTTACACGCCTGTATAGAGGTTTGATGTTGGTTCTTACTATGATTATAGTAGAAATCACTCTTTGCTATACTGGTGAGTGGGTTGCACTACAACGTTCTCTCTCAACCTTCAGCCCCTGAGAGTACTTAAAGGGGTTGTCTCACTACAAAGAATAGCTTTCAAAATGTACAGGGAACACTAAATTAAGACGTTTTCCAAATATATTGCTTTGTTCATCTTTTTTTGTTAAGGAGCTACAAGTGATTTTATCATCTTCTGAGGGCTCTCAGGTTTCCCATGTGACCGACTTGGGTACTCCTTCTCCCCTGCTGTTTGTTCTATCTGATAGCAGGGAGTGAAATCACACAGGTCGTGGAAGGCAGTGTGAGAGCTTGTGTGTCATCTGATCTTTCAGACAAAAGAAAGTAATTACTGTTTACATTAGCTCAGCAGCTTCTCTGGACCTCAGAGAAGGTAATTTATTTAATCTAGACAATGATTTCAACCTTTTGTGAGCCGCGGCACACTTTGTACACTTAAAAAATCCCGGGGCACACCACCAACCAAAATGGCACAAAATGACACTAAAACAGTACATATTATACATATAGTTAATATCGATTCTAGCCAGAGATGCCCACCCCTGTAGCCAATGTGCCTCCATTGTAGCCAGTGATGCCCCCCCTGTAGCCAGTGATGCCCCCCCTGTAGCCAGTGATGCCCCCCTTGTAGCAGTGTTGCCCTCCTTGTAGCCAGTGATGCCCCTTGTAGCCAGTGATGCTCCCCTTGTAGCCAGTGATGCCCCCTTGTAGCCAGTGATGCCCCCCTTGTAGCCAGTGATGCCCCCTCTGTAGCCAGTGTGCCCCCCCTGTAGCCAGTGTGCCCCCCTGTAGCCAGTGTGCCCCCTTGTAGCCAGTGTGCCCCCCTTGTAGCCAGTGTGCCCCCCTTTTAGCCATTGTGCCCCCCTTGTAGCCAGTGTGCCCCCCCTTGTTGCCTGTGTGCCCCCTTGTAGCCAGTGTGCCCCCTTGTAGCCAGTGTGCCCCCCTTGTAGCCAGTGTGCCCCCTTGTAGCCAGTGTGCCCCCTTGTAGCCAGTGTGCGCCACATGGAGCCAGGGTGCCCCCATTGTCGCGAGGGTGCCCCCTGGTGGCCAGTGTGCCCTCTTGTCGCAAGTGTGCCCCTCTTGTAGCCAGTGATGCCCTCTGTAAGTAATTATAAAATAACAAAAGATTACTCACCTGGGTCCGCGCGTCCTGGTCCGGAGCTGCTCAGCAGTGGGAGCTGCAGAGCGGTGTAAGCAGTGTGACGTCATCTCGCCGCTTACGCTGCACGCAGCTCCCAGGGATCTCCGCGGCGGCAGCGCTGCCAGCCGAGCAGATCCCAGCGTCGCAGAGGGCGTGGTGAAAGCAGTGCGCCCCCTGCGACGCTGATACAGGGGAGGAGTCAGGACAGGAACGATCCGTCCCGCCTCCTCCCTGCAGCTGCTGGCTCTGCGCGGCTGTTATAAAACAGTCGCGCAGAGTCAGGGGCGCTCCTCCGGGCGGGCAGGGCGGCCGCGGCGCCCCCCCCCGCGGGTGAGCGGAGCCTCGGCGCCCCGTGCGACCGCACGCCCTGCCTGCTCCTAGGAACGGCCCTGAACAAAACACAGGGCGCACCATAGTTTGGGGAACTTTCCCCGCGGCACACCCGACCATGTGTCGCGGCACACTGGTTGAAAATCACTGATCTAGACTAATAAACAGAGAGGTCTGAATACACGGAGCTCATATGCTAATTACAGACAGCTTGACCAAGAAGCGACAGAGCAAAGCAGCATTATTTCATTCATGCATCTTATGAAACTTTGAGATGAGACAAACCCTTGAAAGGGTTTTTCTTACCACAGTGATTGGCTTTTAACATGTAGGGAAAGGTAATGTATTACCAAATACAGTGTACAAGTTTCTTTAGTTCACTGACCACTTCTCCCTGCTCTCTCTCATCTGATTGCTTCAAGTTGCTGTCAGTTTGATCATGGTGAGTCACTCCCTGCTGAGTCTTATTTATAGCACAAAAGCTTTGTTTACCTAAGTTATTGACAAGTTTTAAGCCTTAGAGCTCTGCAGCCTTGTGCAATACATATTATAAATCTCCTGTTGTCTTGTCACTAACTCTATAGGCCCCAATCACCGTGGATCGGGACCGGGCCGTGTGCCATGTCATACTGGGCCGTGTCCACGCATCCCGTGTATGCCGAGCTCGTTTTTGATTCGGCCAATAGAGGAGCATGTAACTAGTCGGTCTGGTCCTGTAAATTCACTGCTAATTGGTTAAAAGTTTACATTTACCACCAAGGCCCCTGGAGAGGATGGATACATAATGCTGGTAGTTTGCAAGATAACGGCAGTGTGTTAAGGGTGCCACGGATTCTCCACCGTTTTTTTGCAGTCAGCTCCTTGTATTTCAGAAAAATGTGGCAGATGCTGTTCCTGTAGTGAAGGAGCAGAGGGCGCAGCTCTGCCTCGCACGGGAGTCAGCAGAAATGTGTGTAATTCTTACATGGAGCAGGATCCATTGGTGGCCCCCAGGGCTTTCACTGGCATACACTTAGCGGTACCGGTCACCGAGGACCAGCGTCAGTGACCGGTATGGATCGGTCACACAGCGAGGTTGGAGGTGCTGCTTTAGGCCGAGACCCTATCTTCTAAACATACCTCCAGAAATAAATTTAATAAAAATGACCTGAAATTACTACAGATAAGGTGGAATGTAGCTTAGTGCCGGATACAGTTCAGGGGCCATGTTCCATTATGCAGCTCAGCTTTATGCTGCTCAGTTTGGTGGAAGATAGAACACAGACAAAAGGGTAAAAGTATGTTAACAATTCTGACACTGACCATTTTTCTCATCCAGTTGATTTCCCTCAAATTCTCTATATATGTCTATATAATCATTCAGCTCTGTGGTCCACAGAACGGATTATATATGTATATTATATACATATAGAACGCTGACCCTGGCATAGGGTATATTATGGGGTAACAATATATAACTGCAGACTGATGGTCAGCTCTGTGGGTCCAACCCAGCCATTAAAGCCCCCACACATACCGGGCCATGGAAAAAGTGTATTGCATGTAACTGTTCACATAGGGAGAAAAGGTTGGAAACTGCTGCTGTAACTGAAATCGCTAGGAATAGCAGAGCTGATATGCCAATCACCACTATAGATCCACCCGCAGCTTGACCAGGAAGTGCGAGTCTGAAGTTGCCTGTGGCTCTGTGAAAACGTTTCTTAACCTCTTAATCCCCAGGCCTGAAAAGTACTGAATGCCCAGCAAATTTTTTTAGTTTTTGCCTTGTAAGTTTTTTATTTTTTCAATGATGCAGTTGTTTGAGGCCTTGTTTTATGCGGAAGAGGTTGTACTTTCTGGGGGCGTAGTATGAGTTCACATATAAATTATTGCAGGTTTTTTTTTTCACTTTTTAAATTTTTTTTTCACACCATTCACATTTCAAACTAAACTTTAGATTAATTCTACAGGTTATCACAGTCGTGTGGATACCTTTTATATTTGTAGTTTTTTTGTGTTTTGTAGTCACTATTTTTTATGAAAGATTTTTATTTTTATGCACTTATGTTTTTTTTAACTTTTTATAATCTAATGAATGGGAAACTTTATTACTTTTTTTTGGGTTTTTTACACTTAGTAATGTATTTGCATATTCATATATGTGTGCCCTGACTCTAGGCTTGTTATTCGGACAGGCCTGATGCTATTCTAGGTCCCCAGGGCTGACTGTACAGACATTCCCCTGCTCCATCGGGTCAACGGGAGTTCTGATCACCCAACAGAGCAGGGGAATGCCCTTTGATTATGCTGCGGTCACGGACCATGAAAGTGAAAAGTGCCAGGAATTGATGGTTTCCTCCGCTTCCCAGCACTTACAGAGACTGCGCTAGGAACAGGGCTGCGAAGTACAGCTCTGTTCCTAGTGGAGCTGCAGCGCTAAGAGCCGTAAAACCCCTTGATGTGCAGTGATGTCTCTAGATGTCGCTGCAGACTAACGACCTGCAACGCCCGCTGTCAAAAGTTGGTGGGTGATCGTTAAGGGTTTAAAAGACAATTGTGGACTTAAAGGGGTTGTATCCTTTGAACTGTTCGGGCTCTTCAGCTAATTCTCTGAGATTGAATTTGAAATCCAAGGGCGAGTCTCTCCTGTCAGCCGACATCTCTCTCCTGCAAGAAGGGTGTGTCTCCTCACTGAAGACCTGTGGCCTCATCACTCTGACTGTGCAGTGGAAGCAGAAGGATGTCTGCAGAGGACAGCTATACAGCCTTCTGCATGCTTGTCACCTGTCTGCAGAGCTTCAGGCTCAGCTTGGCTATATGCAGTTATACAGTCAGCCTGAACTGATGAGACATGTGAGGAGTGTACACTGCCCCCCCCCCCCCCCTTGCCCTCTGCTACCAGACAGGAGACTGGGTTATATGGAGCAATGCACACTGCTCTCCCCCGCTCCTCTCCCCCTGTTAGTGGCAGGAGACTCTATAATACTGTGTTGTATGAGGGGATCTGTGACCTAAACAGCCAGTAATGCCCAGATCATTCACCCTAGAGCTGGGAGATGTGTATAGAGACAGCAGAGCTTGGTTTCACTATGGATTTTAACAGCTCAGAGGGGAGAAAACACGGTGTGCGCAGGCAGCCAATCACAGCGCAGGGGGCGTGGCCGGGGCGTTTCCTGTCTGGGGTCGTATCCCAATAGGCTGAATGAAATGTCAGCCAGCCAATCACAGTGCAAGGGGCGTGTCTAGGGGGGGCAGGATCCGGCCAGGGGGCGTGTCCCGACCCAGCAGCAGCAGAAACAGAATACAGATTTACAGAAAAGCTCATATCTGCTAAACCAAGTGACTGAGGTAATACAACCCAATTACAAAAGTGCTTATTTTTACTGTCCCCATAATCTAAGACATGATCTTTGTAGCGATAAAACCCCTTTAAAGGTAAATGTGCTTGCATGTACGTCTCTTTGCTCTCTATACATTGAGGAATGATGGTTGACTCGAGGTTGGGCATTATTTTAGTGATCATTGGGGGCTCCAGCGGTGGAACCCCAATCAATCAGATATTTATCACCTGTTTTGTGGATAAACGTCTGTGGTGGGAGAACCTCTTTAAAGTAAATGGTGTCCACCAGGATTCTGGTCATTGCTCCATTGGAAGCCATGATGCTAGGGTGACTATCTTCAGTATGCCCAACATAAAGTTCTAAGACATGTATTCAGAACAAGGACTCTGTTTGACTCTGCCCTAGCATTCCTGTCATGACCGTCTTGCTGAAGTTTTTTATGTTTGATGTCTTTGTTTTAGCTGCTGTGATCTATTGTTCTAAGTTAACTATTTTTGTATCTAATAAATCGACTCCAGCTGCCTTAGTAAATATAGCTCTATAGTTTAAATATTTGCCAAGCTTAGCACATTGCTTTAAATAAAGATTCTGTAATCAAATATAGGGCACATTTTTCTAAGTTTAGTGGAAATTTGGCCCAAGAGACGTGTGAAATGACAGTAAAAGTGAAATACATTTTCCAGTATTGAAAGGAACAGGATTGTGAGACAAGCATGTGGTAAGAATCAACTTGTTCACCAAATTACAAGGTACAAAGTTCACCAATTGTACATCAATGAGGAATATATTCAGATCATTTTCTTGGAGACAGGTGGGTTCTCGATCATCACTGAGTGGAAAACGCTTTATCAACTTTGCTTCCTATGACACAAAAGTAATTACAGTTAGTCCCCAAGTTACATCATTCCAACGTACATCTGTCCTCTAGTTACAATCGGAGACTTATGTAGCATGCTGGCACTTGTCGTTCCACAGCTACTAGCTGGTATGGAACTACAAGTTCCAGCATGCCACAGCAGCACATGAGGTGAAATCTTCTTAACAGGGACACAGACAGCAAAACAAATGTAAAAATCCTTCCCTGCACTACCCAAAACTTAAAGCCCTTTTGTGCTGCAGTTACATCTAATAAATATACCTGTTCTGACCTACATACAAATTCAACTTAAAGGGGTTTTCTCACTACACTGAGTCATCGTACCTCAGTCCTGCTGTCTTGGTTTCATTTTGAATTCAGGGGCGTGTTTACTGGCTTTTACTAGGCTGAAGTAGAAGCCATGTCTGTAGCTATAGCAACCAGTGCTGACAGCCTATCAGCAGAGATTGAACAGGTCTGTAGCTATAGTGACCTGAGGAGCTGATGCAGCCCATACAAGAGGGGATATCTAGGAATAGGTAGGACACTGTTAATAGACACATATTGTAAAGTGACTTGTTTTTGCAAGATCTTTAACATAAAAAGCAATCCTTGTAGTGAGACAACCCCTTTAAGAACAAACCTACAGTCCCTATCCTGTCCGTAACCCGGGGACTGCCGGTAGTCATAAAGCCTTTGAAAAATTATCTTCTAAAAGTCTCTGGTAGCTCCCAGTGGTAGGCCCCTGTCATAGCAAAACTATGGACCCTCTTCTCAGCAATAACGTTATTGAGCAGCGTAAGTTTAGGGAAAGTTTAGGGAAACTTTTACCCGGATGGGGGCGAGGCAGAAGACATACCATTGGTGTGGACTTGACGTGGTCTCCTAAGGGTGTGACCCTCAAGATACTCTTTTTTTTATTGACAAAGACCTAGGATACACACTTAGATAGTAAAACCAATAAAATATCAGAAATGTTAATTAGCTAAATCGTACAACACTGGCCAATCAGAATGGACAAAACGTATTTGTTAAAAACGCATCACATGATTCTTAGCTAAGGCTCGGTTCACGTCTGCTCTGCAGCTTCCATTATTCTCATCTAAACAAGGGACACCACAGCAGATACAGGACTGACCCATTGTAATCAGTAGGGTCTGTCGGACACCCTTGGTGTCTGTTGTAAAACGAATCCTTTTGTGTCCATCTGCATCTCTGTGATGAAGGCTCCAAACAGAATCTCTGACACAGATGTGAACCAAGCCTAAGCTCTTGAGAGAAAACCTGTTCCACTGTGTGGTTTGAGGTTACAGCACTGACATATATACATTAGATCTAAGACTAAAATATTCTGAATGGAAGTGAATGTATATGGTAGTTTTGACTCACTTTATCTTCTCTTTGCAAAAATATATTTTCTTTGTATTAAAGGTCTTTTAAAACAAATACAAGATGTTACTTTTGGATACAAGATGGCTGTATATTGAGTTAACCTATTCTTAAAGGGGTTGTCTCAATACAAGGATTGCTTTGTATGTGAAGGGTATGTTCACACAATGTACTGCGACACGTATAGTATGCGCCACAGTACATCGTGTCTTTCGGGAGCTTGTGCTAATACGCGCATACTCCTGGGGCGGAGGGGGGGGGAGGGGGGAGTGTCAGCCCAACGGCTCCATTGACATTCATTACTCGCAACGTGTATTCACCGCAAATAATTGACATGTTACTTATCTCGCCACGCGTACAATACGATCGTATTAAGCGCAGTACGCTGCGAAATAGACCCCAGAATAAGCCGTGTGAACATACTCTAAGGCCTCGTTCACACGGCTTATTTTGGCGCGGATTGGAGCCATACTACACGACGTATTTGCGCTGCGATACGGCTCCAATCCGTCCCAGTAACTACGGTAATCCACAGTTCTCATAAAGAACTATGGATTCAGTCTCTCCCACCCGCTCGGCGAATCCACCGGGCAGGGAGAAAGTGACACGTGAATTATTTACGGCGCGTACGCGCCGTAGATCGTGACAGCCCCCCCGGCTACCCGCGTAATTCCGGGACGAAATCCGTCCCCGCAATTACGCCGGCAATAAGCCGTGTGAACTGGGCCTAAAGGTCTTGCAAAAACAAGTCACTTTGCAATATGTGTCCATCAACAGTGTCCTACCTATTCTAAGAGATCCCTTCTTGTATGGGCTGTATCAGCTCCTCAGGTCCCTATAGCTACAGACCTGTTCAGTCACTCATGATAGGCTGCCAGCACTGGTTGCGATAAACCTAGCTTCAACTGCAGCCTAATAGAAGCCAGTAAATACACCCCTGAATTCAAAATGCTCTAAGACACAACTCAGATCCCACTTTATTAAGTATCATTCCTATAGATTTTATTCCAATACATCAAATAAATAGGATAGAAGCCCTTAATTGCAAGGAGATGTTCTGGATATTCCAAATCCAGTCACTTACTCCAGCGGGCTTAAGGGGGTTGTCTCACTACAAGGGTTGCTTTTTATGTTAAAGATCTTGCAAAAACAAGTCACTTTGCAATATGTGTCCATTAACAGTGTCCTACCTATTCTAGATATCCCCTCTTGTATGGGCTGCATCAGCTCCTCAGGTTGCTATAGCTACAGACCTGTTCAATCTCTCCTGATAGGCTGCCAGCACTGGTTGCTATAGCTACAGACCGGGTTTCTACTACAGCCTAGTAGAAGCCAGTAAACACGCCCCTGAATTCAAAATTAAACCAAGCAAACAGGACTGAGGTGAGATGAATCAATGTAGTGAGACAACCCCTTTAAATAATGGCACCTTAGTCATGACTTCCACACCCCAATTTAGCGGTCAGCAGCCAACTCCCCCTTTTAAGTAGTCTTAGATCAAAGTAATATATACAGTGGTCCCTCAGGATACAATAGTTTCAACATGCAATGGTCATTACTGGGACATTTTATTTTGAAACCAGACTCTCCTTACAGTGTCACAGATAGAAGAAAAAATGAGTTTCTTTCATCCCAATAAAAAAAAAATTCATCTTTATGATAAAGTTTAAAACTGCAGGGGTGTTCGGACAAAGAGAGCAAAACTTACGATGCCACCCCTTAATCATAGCCGAAATATCTATTGTTTTCTAAATGTCAGACACTGCTGATCTGCGGCTCATGAGATTGAGGGCAAGTTCCAACCAATTATCATGAACTTTTTGCTCGTAAAACCTCTGTATTAGTGAACTGCATGCAGCGATTGCCTGTCAAGTAGCGCTTCTCTACAGTACAGTGCTATGTGAGCGGCCTCTTTGGGTATCAGGTGACAGCGGTTTCATTTTCTTTTTTTTCTGATAAATTTTGTATACGGTACATAAAGTACATTTTTGCAATATGTTGGGTACATTTAGGGGCTTTGGATCCAATTACCAGCTTTACATAGAGTTAGGCCATGTCCCCACGGCAAGGGTTTTCGGCCGGTTTTTCAGCCGGTTTGCGGTTTTTCAGACTGCCTGAAAAACCGGCCGAAAATGAGCACAATTGTGCTCTATGGAAAACCTGTGCAGCAGTCCCCACTGCACGGGTTTTCTGCCCGGCGGCAAAACATTGAACATGCACTATCTTCAGTCCGGTTTCCGGACGGAAGATGTGCTGCTCAATGGGAGGGGGGCGGGCTGTTCTCCGCTCATCGCAGAGAAAAGCCGCCGCCCCCCCCCCCCCCCCCCCCCGCGGCCGTGGGGACGGGCAAAAAACAGGACAAATACCGGCCGGCAAACCGGCCGGTATTTGTCCTGTGCCGTGTGAACGCGCCTTTAGGGTGCTTTCACACAGCGCAGTTTTGGTGCAGTCTTAACTGCGCTCCATTTAAACTGCTTTTATTACCAGCAAGCTTCTTTCACTTGTCTAAATAGTTTGGAAAGGTGTTTCAAGTAAGTAATCAATTACTGTGTTTGAAGTCTGGTGTATTACAAATAAACTAATTGAACACTCTCTTTCTAAACAGGGTAGATAAGTGAAAGAAGATTGCTGATAATAAAGGCAGTTTAATTAGAGCACAGTTAAAACTGCACCAAAACTGCGTTGTGCGACAGCACCCTTATGGTTTCAATATACATTGATCGTCCCTATTGTTCCATGTACTGTGTAGCGTGGAGAGAGTGCCAGTCCTCGTGTGCATTCATGTCCTATATGTATACAGCCACATGAGCGGTACTTTGCTTTTCTGCCAGCAGCCTCTAATAATAGAGTATACTGGAATATATGATACAGATAATGCTTTCAGTGGTGGTGTTACTGTTCTATGAAGATATTGTTCCAGTATTGGCACACCAGACAAAGAAACATGTAGATACAAAACAGATGCACATTTGTGGCGGTTTGGTGAAGTTTAATGGCTTGCAGAAAGAATGCATAGATTTAACCACAGCTTTGACACATTATGTATTTCAGACCTTGATTATGTCATCTGCCTATATGGGCAATAATGAACCTGTCTGAGGTAATGTCTGATATAAATGGAGCTATGGGTTTTGGGGGGACACTGCTCTAAAAGAAGAGGAGGGAGTTTCTGAAGCTGAAGTTTTTGACTATATACTGACTTGACATTAAATCATCATAGCTTAAAGGGGTTTTATCGTTTCATCATTTGGCAGCCATATATGATGGTTGCTAAGCAGAGCTTATTTAACGGAGGGAATGTTTGTGTGTTTCTCCTCCCAGCAGGGAGTATCTTCACTCTCTGCAGACACGCTCCAAAGTGTGCACGTGAGGATTCATTCTGTGTGAGCTGGGGGAAGGGAAAGGCTCCCAGCTGTCGGAGACTAAGGAATCATTGGAAGTGAAACGCTAAGTGTAACTCCTTAGTGTGTGTCGACACTTCTCACTCTCTCTACATACATTGTAACTAGAATGGGCATTTGACAATCAGGACTCTGGTAAAGATGGGTGATTTTTTTCTGTCTCTCTCTCACACAGTGATATATCCTGCAGATTATTACAACTCTGACCTCTACAGATCTACAGAACAAAACTATACACTTTATCTGTTTGTTTTTACATGGGACTGCACAAGATCTCTCTCTGCTGCAGGACCTCTGATCGCTATCAGTGAAAAGAGCAAACCCCACACACATGCGTATCACCTACCACTGATTGCTGTCAGTGAAAAGAGCAAAGCCTGCATGCATACGTCGCACCTACTACTGCTTCCTGTCAGTGAAAAAAGCAAATCCCGAATGCATGCGTCGCACCTACCACTGCTTCCTGTCAGTGAAAAAATAAAATCGCCGCAGCCTTACATCGCACTACCACGCATCCCTGTCATGAAAAAAAGCAAATCCCACATACATACGTCGCACCTACCCCTGATTGATATAGGTGAAAAGAGCAAACCCGCACACATTCTGGCACCTACCACTGATTCATTCAGTGACAAAGCAAACCCCGCACCGTCATAGGTCTCACTACCCACTGCATGCTTCAGTGAAAAGAGCAAACCCCGCACGCATACGTCGCACCTACTATTGCTTTCTGTCAGTGGAAAAAGCAAACCCTGCATGCATACGTCGCACCTACCACAGAGCCACTGTCATGAAAGAGCAAACCTGCACGCATACGTCGCACCTACCACTGCTTCCTGTTAGTGAAAACAGTCTGGTCATGCTGGTCTTGTTTGTCAAAATCCCTGTAATGAACTGATTTCAATGGGGAAAGCTGTGGCTGAAAATACATTTCTCTGCAGCAATAGCCAGCTATGTAATGGATATGCTGAGTTCACCAGAGTCTGCGGCTTTCCATTCTTGGTATATGAAAGGGTGTCTTAAGAAGAATCTATTGTCAATTTTTTTTCTCGAATAAAAAAAAAAGATACTAATACATATTCTTTTCTTCTTAGCCGTTTTTATTTTTTGATTGTGGAATTTTTAATCATATTGTCTGTATATGATTGTAGGGGCAGCCATCTTGCTTGAGCTTTTTTTTTTTTTTTAAAGCTTTTAGAGAGGTGCTTTATAGCAGGTTCAAGGACATAGGAACTTGTGAACAGGAAGAGACCCATTGACTTCTATAGGAGAGTTTTCTAGGCATGCTCTGTGACCTGGTAAGAAGTCATTGTGAAGGGAGGAGTAGAGTGTGATCTGTGACTGTCTCCTGTTGTGAATGGTGAATCCTGTGTTATCTATACACATTGATGTCACCTTTCAGTGTAATCCTGCCTGTGCTGATAATCAGAAGACTGCTGAAAAGTTTTCTCTACAAATCAGAAAGTGTATGAAACATAAAATCATGAGTTTAACAATAGGTCATTTTCTGATGACACATTCCCTTTAACAGAGCATATAGGAAGAGTTGTCTTGGGCTAGGGCCACATCATTTGTGAAGTAGGTGTAGCACACACTAGGAACGCTCCCAATGTACATGCAAAAGATGTCCATATAGTTTAATAGCCCGAGGTACAGTCATATTGTAAAAGATTGTATATGTTGAGAAAAATATATATATACAGTCAGTACCCCGGGTTATGAACGGGATAAGGAATTTAGGTTTGTTCTTAAGTTGAATTTGTAGGTCGGAGCAGGTATATTTATTAAATGTTACTCCAGCACAAAAGGTTTATTTTTAGTTTTGGATAGTGCAGGGAAGGGTTTTTATATTTACTTTTCACCTCATTTACATCTCATGTTCTGCTGTGGCATGCTGGAACTTGTTGTTTCACAGCTAATATATGCTATGGAACTACAAGTGCTAGCAGCCCGATAAGTCTCCATTGTACCTAGTGGACGGGTTGTAAAGTCAGTACTGCCAGTGTGTGTGTAGTAAGTATTAAATATATATATAATATATAAAAGTATATATATATATATTATATATAATTTGTGTGTGTAAACTAAATTTGTTTGTGAGTGTATATATATTTGGTGTGTGTATATTATATGTGTGTGTTTATATTATAAGTGTGTGTGTATATATAAGGTTGTGTGTACTATATATGTGTGTGTATATATATGTGTGTGTATATATAATGTAATGTATATATGATGTGTGTGTGGTGAATATATATATATAAATATATATGTATTATATAAATTTATGTGTGTATATATATGTATAAATATATGTGTAAATTAAATCATGTAATCTATATATATGTGTGTGTAGTTGTTAGTGTGTATATATATATAAATATATATATATATATGTGTGTGTGTGTGTGTGCATATATATATGAGTGTGTGTTGCAAAAATATATTTGTGTGTGTGTGTGCAAAGTATATAAATATGTGAGTGGTGTGTGCATATATATTTGTGTGGTTTGTGTGTGCATATAAATATGTTGTGTGTGTGGTGTGTGTGCATATATAATATTGTGTATATATGTGTATACAATATATATATGTATGTAATATATGTGTGTATATATATGGTGAAAATATGTATATATACTGTGTGTGTTAATATAAATATTAAGTATATAAATATGTAATATATATGTATTGATGTATTATATATATGTATTTATATAGTATAAACTGTATGTATGTATAAATATATCGTATGATACAATATAAAAATAGTATTGTATGTAATATATATAGTATGTATATATATATATTATGTATATTATGAATATATATGAATGTGTATAATAAATAAATGTATATAGATTTATGTAAGTATTAAATATATTTATGTGTAATATTATATATATGTATATATATAATATGTATGTATATATATATGTATGTATATATATATATATATGTATTATATATATATTTATGTTATTATATATATATTTATGTATGTATATATATATTGTATGTATATATATATATAACTATGTTAGTATATATATAATGTAATAAATATATATATAAATGTATAAGTATGGATATATATAATATATATGTAAATGTATTATATATAAATATATACTATAATTATATGATATGTATATATTATATATATATATGTATATGTATGTATAAATATATATATAATGATATGTATGTATATATATATATATATAGAAATATATATTAAAAACTGTAGTATGAATATATATATATATGTATGATATTTATATATATATATATATATTATGTATGTATGTATGATATATATATATGTATATGTATGATGTATATATATATATATTAATATATGTATGTATAATATATATATGTATGTGATGATATAGGTAGGATATATATATATGTATTATATATATATATGTATATATATATGTATAATATATATTATTATATGTATATATATGTATGATATATTTATAGTATATGTAATTAATAAAATGTAAAAAATAAGAAAAAATATGAATGAATAAGAATATATATTATATATAAATTGAATGTATAATACACACACAATACACAAAAATACATTACACATACACACACCATACAACACACCAAACACACATACACACAGACCTATACACACAACATACATACACAGACAACACACCATACCACCACACATAACAATACACATACACAGACACAATACACCTACACATAACCACACCCATACTCACCCACGCGAACCATCACACACACAGCCTACTATAAACCCGATACACACCCAACGCTCTATGTTGACACTACATTTCCTGATACCACTACCCGTACCAATCGAACATCTATACAACAACCACACACAAGCCAAATACACACACAAACCATACACGACAATCGTACTAGCACGTATGACCACCCATCATACACAATAACACGCCGCCCCACGACCACACTCTTTACTACCAATATCTGACCCCACCCCTTAAAAAACCACCTTAGTACCTTTCATCAAATCCCATAAAGCCCCCCAACCATATCCCCCCCAAACAAAACGACGCCATATTCCCACTGTACATAACTCCAATGAGTAATTAAAACAAACACTATACTTGTAATACCTAAAAACCCATACCTACCCCCCCGCCCCACCACGTAAATTACACCAATGATACAGGTTTTTGAAAAAAAAATCATTCCAATCCAACATACATAAAGCCGCACCAAAAATGTATAAAGTGCTTATAACACGGGAAGCGTACCACTACAAAGACCCCGACCAAATGCCTGTTTTCACCATTATGCGCAAGAACAACATGTCCCAAATAAAACAAAGAGGGGAAAACAAAATAATTGCAGTTGGCCCACCGACCGAATCCCCACCGTAGTAACACAACTTAGCATATTCGTTTATGAGAAAGTGCCCGCAATTCATCCCCCCTTCAATGGCCGACAAACCTGCTGCTAAGAGGTAGCGACTCACTTCCAGATCAATCTGGATACTCCCGATTAAAACCCTAACCGGGTGCAGGACATTGAATAAAAGTGAACATTTATAAGCAGGTGCAGTAACACACGACCAAGTAGCCACTAATGGAAGACATATTAAACACAGGGAACAGGAGACACAAATGTTTCACTACAGAAAGTATAAAATGAGAAAATAGCCCTAGACATCACTAACTCCGCACTTATCTCATTAACCCAGCCTAAACAGTAATACATCTGTAAGCTTGGCGCAACATCCGAGTTCCATTTCCACTCTAATTATCTCATTGTTGAAACGTTTCTTCTGCCAGAGATTTTATATAACTTTGATTATAGTGACAGAACAACCCAAATTCACGTCGTTATCCCTACATGCATCACGTTAAAAGTGAATTTCTATGGTACTATGAATTATAAAAATCCCATGCCAATTCTTACCGCCCATAATCGTACACGCTGCAAGACCACGAACAAGAAACCATTTTTCCCCCTGGATTCATGTCCGAAAAACAACCGAAGAGCGCTAATATCATGTGCTACCTCCACGCCACCCCAAAAAACCTGCATTGACAAATCTATCCAAGTTTACACAGGATCCAACCGCACCTAATCCCACCATCCAACTGCCCCACCCCAACGCTATAGTAACCCTTGTCCAGTGCCGATTTTCAGACTAATGTACGGAGACAGCAGAGAATTATCAGCCCCCGGAAAAAAGAGAAAACCGATGACCACATAAATTAATCACTTATCAGAAAAGTCCTGCATCGAATGATCATATCCTTAAGAGGGCCTTCTAGCTGATTAGACCATTGCAACCAATAAGAACTATCATAGGGGCATGAGAAAATTTCATTCTTTTCGATTTCCATGTCAGTGTCATTTTGTTCTTACTGAGAAAGGCAAACTTGGAACTGCCCATCAATAATGTGTATTATACATGGATCAAAATCATTAAAATTAATTTTTGATTAAAAACAAAAACTATCTAAATCTGATATATCACATAAAAATAAATTAGTTGAAAAACACTCAACACTCACACAAACACACACAAGCACACAAACATCCCCCGAGTCCCCAAATGGCTGTAAAGAAAACGGGCCCCCGTTAGATCTTTACAACCTTATATGCCAGCATTATAATGCAGACAACCATCCGCGTCACACCCCCAAGATGCGAAAAAAAATGATCCGTCACCTCCTCACCCCTATTCCCCCCCAGATCCATTCCCTCCCTAAAGGCAATTCACAAAAACCCTCTAACTATTACCCCCCACCGACTCCCGCACATCCCCTATCTCTCGATCCGCACAAACAACTATATCCCCAAACCATAAACATATGCAGCCCACTACCCACCCGTAAGTAACAGTATTAGTCACTCATCCAGCCCGCACAGAATCCGGCTGACAAGCCAGTTCATAATCATCCCGACACATTAAAACCCCCATAGATACAACCTTACCACCTAACTACGCAAGCACTCTGCACATTCAAGATCACAGTGTAACAGAAAACACCATTATCCATCGATCGCCATGAATCCTCACGTCCCCCCCCAGTCCTGTACCCGATCCCTTAAGTCTTCTCCATAACCTCCTTCGAAGCGGGATAGCAAACGCTTAATTCCCAAACAATTAACCAACCCAAGGAGCATCATGTGCAAGCGATACATAATATGACAAGGAATGTAGATGATCGTACGTCCACTGCAAATCAAGTCCAAATGTACCTGTGGCCATCCCTCTGAAAAACTAATCAACTCAAACAATATCCTTCCGTAGTAACATCTCACCAGCCAGCATTCGACTTCCTAGCACATTCCACAGTGAAGCACCATCATATCTTCTACAGCATGGAGTTGGGAGCTAGTCAGTCCAAGGAAGCAACAAACGGTCCTTGAACACAGCACAATTCTGGGCTTTAAAGAAGAGTGGCAAAAGAAATAAGCCATTTCACCCAATCACACCAAAACCCTTCTCTTAAACACGCGTAACCATCCCCAATCCGCCATTTGCTCCCACCCCCCCATATTTCATCTCCTTTATCATGCATACACCTGTATGCCCCCCGACAACCCCCAGAATACAGGCTCCCCCAATCCAGACTCCCTATGAAAAGAAACCGTCCGCTTACCTCCAGCCAACTAACCCCTCTGAACACACCATCCCCAGAATTTCATCCCAGGACGTGAGGCGACGCATCAGTGTTTTTGGGCTTTACGTACAGCAGGGACATTTGAATATGGATAAAATTGATGGAACGATGTGATAGAGCCATAATACAGGACCAATCAGGAAATAAACCTGGTTTGGAGACTGTGCAAAATACCTGAACCAGGTTACTGCGGCAAACTCAACCACCAAGTTACCAAGCACCCAACCAACGACATCCCCCCCACTCCCCTTGAAAAGGGTAGACCCATCAGAAAACTGAAACCAGTAGAACATGCCAGGTCCAATAGACAGATCCATACCTTAAGTCCCATGTATTACACATTTGACCGCCAATGCTGACCACCCATTCCCCTCACTCCCACCAATCTCAACACATGAGCTTTCTTCATGCTGTTGCATCGTGAAAACGTCTTCTCATATCCACCTCGACGGAGCTCCGATCTGTATCACGGTAAACGCTCACACATCCATACCTCTTACTGAGCTCCAGCTATTCACAAACGTCTCGTCTTCATCCAACCTCCTGTACCTCTCAGCTGGTTTTCAACAAACTGGCTCTCTCATCCAACGCTTCTATACTGAGCACCATCTGCTTACTAACGTCTCTCCATCCAAACACACGAGCTCTCAGCAGATCACAGTAACGCTCACTTCATCCGAACCCACTGTGACCTCGTCCATCTGTTCACAAACGCTCACCATCCAACCTCACTGAGCTCAAACTGCTTACTAAAAACCCACTCCATCCAAACTCACTGAACACTCACTGTGCCCAAGGAAGATTGGGCGAATAATTTTCTCTCTCCGATGTGCAATAACAGATAGAGACAAACTCCCAAGGCGACTACTCAGCGTGTAATTCGCAGCAAAAGTGAGGCGTCCTAGCAAATTATGTACATTGAATGGGGCCGAAATAAATTTTGTCACTGCCCCACATTTCATTTTCATCAAAGAGGCAAAAGATGAAGGAGAAAGTACAAGTGTGTTCCAATACTTTCCTGCAAGTTCACTGAGAGAGAGTGTTTGTTGGTAGTATATATATATATTAAATATATATATATATAAAATGACACAAATAACACACACAGACGTCACAATTATTAATAACACACACACTCACACGAACGACGTATACACAATCTACCCCACACACTAACGACGACATACTGCCTTACTAGACGACAATATTATCACATTATCATTATAATATATACACACCAGCAGCAACAACAGTTCCGAAAGCGGACTAATATACCGCACCCCTTCGCCAACCCAATCGTGCCACGATAAGCTACACACACCTCACCCAACACACCATCCCCCGTGATATTAAGACATCCCCACATTCCCCCTACTTACAAAACCATACATAGTTCCCCGACTCTTGTCCTTTCCGATACACCAACTAAACAACCATACTCCTCGTCCCAATCAAACCCCAACGCCAGTCCCCTACCTAAACAAACAAGGATACACCGAATAAGGTGAGATAGACTATACATGATGTCGCCAAAAACGTAATACAACAAGAACCGCAGTATTAAGAAGGCAGCATTGTGGTATAACCTAATGGTTAGACCCAAAAAAGACATTACAATGAAATAAGGTTAGATATCCACTTAAGAACTGTTAACAAATGTTGCATTGCAGTTACGTAGTATGTTAGGGGAACAGTTGAGGAATCCTAGCCTCAACTGCAAACACAGATGACGAATATGCCAATACAATAATTGTTTGTTGCGTAAAACTCAATGCTGTTTCCAACGACGAATCTCTTCCTGCTAGATCGGCGCTCCTTCCCCAATGACAGAGCAGGGAAAATGTAGCCACCGTCATTTTGGGGTTTAAGTTTTTAAGTCTAAATTTTATTCCAGTGATTCATTTTTGATTCTAGACTGTACATGATAGCTTTACTCGTCTTTATAATTAGCCACCGTCATATAACACGATAACATATGAGAGGAAGACACCGCCTTCGACTGCTTTGGAGGCTGGGTTCCAGCTGTAACATGGCAGGATTTAAAATAGGATTCCGCAACATAAAAATAACGTATGCGGCACGCATCCTCCCAGGTAACTCACTGGGTGTCTCGCCAACAGATTAGATACCCACCACACCTGATCATAAAGAGAAGGTGAACGGACTAATCGTCAATAGTCGGAACACAAAATCAAAATTGGACGTAAAACCCATAATATAGTCACTGTGCTTTCCTCCCATACCTCCAACGTTTAGAGGATTACCCTCTGTTCACCGTCTTGTTTTTTTTTTATTTAATCTGGGCAGTGGTTTACTTTTAATCAATCTAAAAAGATTGGAAAATCGTTTATACGCTCTTCACCCTGGCTAGTTGTCTGCTGTCGTGTAACATTTTTGTATTTTGGGTGTGATTGATGCTCGTAGTTAATAGTTTTTTGATTTAGAGTCATTTGTCACTGCTGCATATGTTTGTAATCTGCATGCGAAGCACTTTATGCTGATGATGATTATTACAATGTTTTACTTTCAGATGATCATGCAGCCATGCTCCTAACATCATTGTCAGCCAAAAGCTCACTTTTTTAAGCTGAGCTGATGCCAAAAATGCACAAACTCAAATGAGCAGAGGTACTGTAGGTGAGCTGGTGCCAGACACCTCTGCCGTCATATCTGTTAGTGGAAAAATATAATGTATATCACTGGCGTGTTGAGTTTGTGTGAACATACGCTTTTAGATACGTGTTTGGATCCGTCTGTCGGACCCTAAACGGACCCAAACACGTATCTGACAAATAGTAATTTCGCCATTTCGTGTCTCATTTCGCCTTTCGGACCTGTCTTTCGGAACCGTTCCAAGAATTGACATGTAAAATTCTTGATCCGAAAGAGGCATATCTCCAACTATTTACTGTCGGATTTTTAAGTGGATTCCGTATTTAGAGTCCACTGAAATCTGACTGTAAATCATCTCCATAGACCCCAAAAGAAAATTTGAGCTGCAATCTACACAGTTCAGATTTTCTGAGGTCAGATTTGAAATCCGAAAACCGCCTCAAAAGACTTAGAACATGTTCTACAATCCACCGATTTCACTGTTCAATTGAATGGGAAAACCAGGGCAGGCGAAAAACGAAAACCGCTTAGAATCTGACGAGTATTTTATCTTCTGCCCTGTGCACTTAGCCTAAAAATGGTCTGGAAACTGAATAAAGATCCTTAGGTTTTACTGTGCAAATACAGATTCAGAATCCTTCAGTATTTTGTCCTTAGGCCTGCGGATGCAGCCTTAGTTTCGACCCTGTGTAGTGATAGATAATAAACTATAGTTAGTTATACTTATAAGTAAGTAACCAAATAGAAAGTAAATGGTATTTTATAATCTAAAAAATAATCTCACCGTAATCTGCAGCTTGAAGACATTAATAAGCTCAGCAGATCTATGCGAAAAATATAAATGAGTGCTTCAAAACTAAAATTATGAGGCTTCGCAATGGTTATCAGTAGTCGTCGGAGGTATGTAATCTAGTATAAAGGCTGGAGGTTAAAGAGGAGCTGTGACCTATACTGACATTGTCTGGTCTAGTAAATCCTTGTGTTCTCCGTTACATAGTTAGTACGGTTAAAAAAGACACGTGTCCATCAAGTTCAACTAAGGGTGGGGAAAAAGTGGGTGAAGGGAGGGAGACAAGGATTTTAAGCCCAGCTTCCCCACTGGTTAATACCCTGGTACCCACAAGGCAAGAACCAATCTGCTCCAGGTGCGACCCCATCTCTGACCCCAGAGACCTACACCCAGCCGGATCCAGAAATTTAACATAGCTACGAACACATTAATATACTTTCGCCTCAACAAGTTATCTAAGCCTTTCTTGAACTCTCACTGTTCCAGCTGTGACCAGCTCCTCAGGCGGCTAATCCACAGATTCACAGTTCTTACAGTGAGAAAACTTTCCTCCTCTGGAGAATGAATCCTTTTGCTCTCTAGCCAAAGGAAATGTACACTTGTCCTTTTGAGGGGGGATTTTACATGAAATAATTTTATCCCCATACTTTTTGTAGGGACCATTGTTTATATAAATAAATCATTCCCCCCTAAGCCTTCTTTTCTCAGACTAAATAATTACAATTCTACTAACCACTCCTCATAACTAAATTACTCCAATTCCCCATATAATTTTGGTTGCTCCGTCTTTGCCACTCTCTCCAGCCCGAACCTGAACAGCATAGTCTAGAGTGAGGACGCACCCAATGCTTTATACAGTGGTAAGAATAACATCCTTGGTCCCCGCGAGTCCATGCATCTTAATACAACGGGCCAATATCCTACTTGCCTTAGAGGCAGTGAAAGACATTGCATGCCTTTTTTGTATTATGATCTACAAGAACGCCCAGATCTTTCTCAACAAGCGATTCTCCCCAGTTTTTCTCCCCCTAGGACATATGATGCCTGCAGATTATTTCTACCCAGATGCAGACCTTACATTTATCGACATTGAACCACATTTAGCCAAGTGGATTCCCAACCACTCATGTGTTCCAGGCTGCTTTGCAATTTATGAACATCATCCATTGATATGCACTACCCTGCATAGCTTGTGTCAACTGCAAAATAGAAACCGTGCTATTGATCCCCTCCACAATATCACTGTTTTGGTAAACCCTTGTGTTCTCCGTGATATAACAATCCTGCAGCATCTTCTTTTATAACTCTGTGTTGTGCTGTTCCTCTGTTATTCCTTTCAGAAATTCATTACTAATCTGTCAGAAGGCTGTTACCAATTAGGGGTAGTGACCCTGTACACTGTAACATTGTCCAATCAGTGCTGACAGTCAGTGTTTGCGGGAACAAACCCCTTTGGAAATTGGACTGGTAACAGCCTTCTGACAGATTGGTAATGCATTTCTAGGAGGAATGACAGAGGAACCAGACAGAGATATAAGAGAAGAGGCTCCAGAATTGTTATTTCACAGGGAACACAAGGGTTTACCAAAAAGATCTGACCGGATAGCCACATTTCCATGTTAAATTATGTTGTCCCTCATTTATGTGTAACACCAGTTGAGTTGTGTTTCCTTGGTGTACACAGTAAGCAAAGACCACCGATATGATCTAAATAGCTCTTACTCCTTCCTACTATACTTCCTATGAATCTAGTTTGTAATAAATTCAGCGATGCCAATATCAAATAATTAAAAGTTTCCATGATAATTGTTGTGTTTTGCTTTTATCGCTGTCCCAGGCTGTTAATACAACAGGAAAGCAAATACGGATTTAGGAAGTAGACATAAAATCTTTCCAATTTGTGCATTAAGAAAGGGCCAAAAAATTCCTTTCCTGTCACTTGCTTTCCGGGCCCCCAACTTTTACAAAAAATTTGGGGTTGTAAATGTTTATTTGCAGAAAAAAAAAAAATCAAACATTTGTTGGGTTTTCCCCCGTTGGAGGGGGGGTTATTCACGGACTGTTTGTTGGGGGCAGTCCCCAAATGGGAAGAATTGGATCTTTTAAAATGCTGGTTTTTTGTTATGGGGGCCAAAAATTTTAAAAAAAAAAAAAATTTTAAGGGGGGGGTTTTCTGGTTTTCCCGGGATATGCCGAGGAAAGAACAGGAGGCCTTTTGGAACGGAAGCGGGGCGGGGTTTTTTATTGCCGGCCGGGGGTTTTTTTTTAAATAAAAATAAACATTTTTAAATTTTTTTTGGGGTCCCCGTTCTATAGAAAAATAGAAGGGGCCCAATTTTTTTATGTTTCATGGTTGAAACGAGAACCCTTTAGGACTAGGTTTTTGTCTAAATTTATGGGAAAAACCCGAGATAAAACCCCTTTGGGCCTTTTTTTTTTTTTTTTTTTTTTTAAAAACCTTTTAAAAGCACCCTTCTGTCTTGCTAATCCTGCATTAAAACAAAACTTGTTCTCCTTTTGAAAAACCATCATTGCACTGAAGACCTTATTTTTCCCAATTAAAAAATTGGGTTCCTCCTGGAAAGTTATAAAAATTTTTTTTTTTTTTTTTTTTTTAGGAATTTTTTTTTTTTTTTTAGGGTTTTTTTTTTTTTTTTTTTTTTTAATTTTTTTTTTTTTTTTTTGAAAATTTTTTTTTTTTTCCAGGATTTTTTTTTTTTAAGAGGTTTTTTTTTTTTTTTTTTTTTTTTTTTTTTTAAATTTTTTTTTGAATTTTTTTTTTTTTTTTTTTTTTTTTTTTTTCTTTTTTACAAAAACCCCCTTTTCGAAACCCTGTATGTATCCACTGCAGGGGTTGGAACCCCCGGGCCCCCAGGGGAATCCCTTTTAATTTTGGGTCCTTTGGGTTTTAAGTTTTGGGCCCCTTTTGCAAAGGGAAGGGGAAAAGGGAGAGGGAAAAAGAACGAAAAAAAACGATAGGCATGTATAATATTTGCGGGCAGGGACAAATGCTGGGAGTGTGGCCCCCAAGCATCGGCTCTCCTGGCGGGCCCCAAGCACATTTTTTTGCTGGAAAAAAAAACCACAATTTTTTGGAAAAAAAACCCCTTTCACTAAAACCCCAAAATTGGGCCCAAAAACAGTGACCATACAGCTGTAGACCAAAATCAGGGGCTTTTTTAAACCAAAAACACTGCCTTCAAAATTTGTGCTTGTTTTTTTGCAAAATATCAAAGGGATAAGAATTTTTTCCCCCTTCCCTTTGAATATGAATTTTAAAAATTTTTTAAACACCAAACTTTTTCACCCCTCTGGTTTCAAAAAGTTTCCCTTTTAGAGGTTTGACATCAGTCATAAAAACCCCCATTTTTCAAAAGCAGAGCCCCGTCCCTAAAACCCATTTCCTCTCCAAAAAAAAAAACCAAAACCCCCACGGGTTTTTGGGGGATACTTCCCCCTTTTTCAAGGGGGTGTTCTTAAAAAGAGTGGATTGTGCCCTTTTAAAACTTTCTTAGGGTTTACATGCGAATTTTAGATCCGTAATTCAAAATTTAAAATAGAGTAGGGGGTTTTCAGCTGCAAACAGGGGACCCCTTTAAGGAATCTCCTGTCGCTCTACGTTACGCGAATATATTTATGGAACATATTGAGGACAGGCACATCGCCCGCAGTATATTCGGCGACTGCATTAAGTTTTGGGTCCATTTTGTGGACAATGTTTTTGTCTTATTGACGGGAACTGAAGGCGAATTAATATCGTTCAATCAGTTTATTAATAAAAGGGTTTAAAGGGGAAAAAAGGAGGGGGTTGGTTTTCAATTTGTTTAAAAAAGAAAAAAAAATGGATCGGAATTTTCTCCTGGAAAGAAGTTTTCAGGGCCCCCACAAAAGGTTTTGAAATGAATTTTCCCCAAAAGGGCCCAAATTTTTCGTTTTCCCAAAGTACAAATGATCAGGAATACTAGAAACATATGGGAAAATTAATAAATAGGTTTTTAAATCAATCAAATGAAACCCTTTTAGCTGGGGAAACTTCTCTTTCCCCGAAAGGGGGGAGGAAATTTAAATATACCAAATAGAAGGTTTAGAATAGATTAAAGGGGTTTTCCCAAACCCTTTTTGAGGTCGGGCCCCTTTCTGAATTTGGGAGGGGGGCTTAAACAGTTTTGGGTCAGAAAAGTAAAAAAAAAAACCCCCCCAAAATTTTTTATGTAAATTTTAAGTAGCAGAAATGCTTTTTTTTTTCCCAAAAAATTTCCCAAGGGGTTTTTTTTATTTTTTTTATTAGTGCTATTAGAGTGTACGAAATTGGATTGGGTTTTTTTATGTTTTCTCCGCCCACCAATTTACACCTTATATGTTTTTGGGTGTGGGGAAAACCAAATATTTTTTTTATTCCTTAAATGGTTAGATCATTTTAATTTTTTTACTGTTGGTGCCCAGCGAAAAGGGAAACGGGAAAGGTTTTTTCTTACCTTCCCCGCTCCTTAAAGGGATCCCCATTTTTAAATTGATATTTTTTAAAAAAAGTTTAGCAAAAACGGGACCCCCAAAAAAAAAAAAAAATGTAAAATATTAAAATAAAAATTATGGGGTTTTTAAAAAAGATCTTTAAAAAAAACTCCTTTTCAAATAATAGTTTTTAAATTAAAATGTTAAGGGTTTTGAGCTATAAAAAAATAATTATAAACAATTCTCAAATTCATTTTGTAAGCAGTTGAACCAACTTAAGGGAAAAGGGTTTTAAATCATACCTTTTGCAGGGCGGAAACCCGGAATTTTGAAGAAATTTCTTTGTAGTTAAAGGGGGTTTTAAGGGAAAAAACCGGTTTTTTTGGGGCCCCCTTTTTTGATATTTTTTTGTTGTTTTTTCCCCCTTTTTAAAAAAGGATTGGTAGATTTCCCCGTCAAAAACCCCCTTTTTTAAAAAATCAGAAGTTTTGGGCTGGCCCTTTTTAACTTTAAAATGGGGGTTTTTTGTTTTTTTTAGGGGGAAAACCAGATTAAAATTTTGTTTTCTGGAGAAAAAAAGCTAAAAACCCCGGGGAAAAGGAACCGTTGAAAACCCTGGAAAATCACCAAAAACTTTCCCTTAATTTAACCTCCCCCGCCCCCTTTCCCCCAAACAAAAAACCAGGCATGAAAACAGGGGGCTTGGGCAAACCCCTCCCCCCCTTGGGGGAAAAATTGTGGGGGCCTGGTTTTTGGTTTTAAAAGGAAGGGGGGAAGGGGAAAAGAAAACGGCCCCAGACGGCCCCTGTTCAACTTCCAGGAATGACCCGGCCCGAAAAATCTAATGAGCCCCTTTTTTAAAAAAATTTGGTTGTGGAAAAAAGGTTTTTAAACCCCCCATGGCAAAGAAAATAAGGGGTTGTAATTTTTGGGTAATAAAAAAAAAAGGGTAAAAAGAAATTCCCTTAAAATCCTTTGTAAAAAGGGGCAAAAAGAAAGGGGGCAAAAATCAACCCTTCCAGCCAAAAAAATTGTTTTTAACAAGGGTGGTTTCACCCAAAAGGTTTTTTTTTTGTTTTTGCGGGGTGGAAAAGGAAAAATTTTTTTTTGGAAAAAAAGAAGGGTTTTTTTCAGAACGAAAAGCCAATTTTTTTGTCCTTTTTAAGTGTTTTTTTTTTGTTTTTTAAAAATCCCAAAAAATGTGTGAGGGGGGAAAAAAAACCCCAAAACCAAAAATTTTTCCTGTCCTTTGGGCCCTTCCAGCAGTTTAAAATTTAAACCTCCCCCCTTTTTTTGGAAGCCCCCAACACTTTATAAAGACTTCTGGGGGCCCCGGATTTTTTGGGGGAAGGGGGGGCCCCGGGGGCTGTCCCCTTTCCGGGGAAAAGGGTAGGGGGGTTTAAAAAACCTTGATACCTTTAAGGGGTTTTCATTCCCCTTTTTTGGGCATTGTTGAAATTTTTCCTGATGACGACACAAAAGTTGGGTTAAAGTTTGTCCAAAAAAATAGCAAAACTTTGTCGCGAAAAACAACATTTAAGGGGGTGCATAAAATCCCAGCCAGAAATTTTTGGCCCAAAAGCATTTCACACCAGGGTTTTTTTTTTTCCAGGAAAAAAATTTTCTTAATTTGAAAAACGCCCAAAATTTTAGAAAGAAAGCCCGTAAATAACCTTTATTCCTTTTTCCCACAAAAATTAATTCAAGTATGGGGAAAAACCCCCTTTAAAAAAAAAGGCAAAATTTTTGTCCGGTTTTTTTAGGGGGAATTTTTACAAAAAATGCTTCAATGTATTGGGCCCCCCCTCTTGGGTTTTTAACCCCCCTTTTGGTCTTTAGGCCAAAAATCAAAAAAAAGATCTTTTAAAAATTTTTTTTTTTTTGAAAATTTAAACCCCTGAAGGACCAGTTTGGGGAAAATTTTAAAGGTTGGAACAAAAAAAAAATTTATTGGGAAAAATTAAAATTTTAAGAAAAATTTTTTTTTTTTAAAAAAATTTTTTAAAAATTAAAAACTTGGGAAAAAGTTTTTGGGGATTTAAAAGTTATTGGCCCTTAAAAAATTTAATAACCTTTTGTGGTTTGGGCGCCAAAAACCCCCCTTTTTTTGCCCGGCTTCCGATTTAAAAAGTGGAAAAGGGTTTTTGGTTGGGTTTTTGGGGTTTTTAATTTTTGGCAAAATGGGGGGAAAGAGGACCTTTTTTAAAACTTTTTGGCCCCCAAATTCTTTCACTTGGGGAAAGGAAAAAAACGCCTTTGGACTTCCTTTAAAAGGGGCGGGGGTTGGATGGAGGCGTTTGTGAGCACTGGGGCTCAAAATGAGGTTGGGTGGAGAAGCGTTTGTGAACCGCTGGAGCTCAGTGAGGTTGGGAAAGGGGAGCGTTTGTTTTAAAAAGCTGGAAACTCAGGAGGTTTGGGGATTTTTTGGGGAAGGGGGCCGTTTTGGGGGGAGACTTTTTGGGTGGGTCAGGGGAGGTTGGATGGAGGGGTTTGGGTTAGGGCATGGGGGGTTTGGAAAACTCTAGTGAGGTTGGTTGGGGGGCGTTTGTGGAGCAAACCCGTTTTCAGCTTTTTCCCCAATTTCCCCCATTGGGATTCCCCGGGGTTTGGGCCCGTGACTGCCCTTCTAACAACCCGGATCCCCTTTATTTGGGAACCTTCCATTGTAGATTTTGCTTTAAAAGTTTGGGATCATTGTCTTGGGTTTTAAGATAAATCTCCGTCCCATCTCAAGGGCTTTTTCAGACTTCCCCAAAGGGGTTTTCTTTTCCCAAAAAATGGTTCCCGTTTTGGCTCCCCTTCCCCTTTTTTCCCCTCAATTTTAACCTTTTTTTCCCTGTCCCTACGAAGGGGGGGAAAACCCCCAAACCATGATGCTCCCCCACCCGTGTAAAAGTGGGGGTGGTTTTTTTCAGGGGGGATTGGGGCGTGGTTTGGATTTTAACCCCAAAAATAACGTTTTTGGGTTGTGGCCCCCAAAAAATTGGATTTTGGTTTCTTTTTGAGCCCGGCCCCTTCTTCCGTTTTGGTGTCTCCCAGGCTGGCCCTTTTGTTTTTGGCCCAAAACTTTAAAAAAGGGCTTTTATGGGTATCTTTGAAGAAAAGGGTTTTTTTTGCCACCTTAACCATAAAAGGGGCCCCGAATTTTTTGCAGGGGACCCACTTTGATTGTTTTTCCCTTTTGGAAAGGGTCCCTCTTTCCCCAAACCCCGCCCTTTGATCCCCTGGGGAAATTCCAATTTCCGAGTGATCATTGGGGCCTCCTTTGGGGTGCATTTGATCAGGGCTTTTTCCTTGTTTTTAGTGGAAAATTTAAGGGGGCCCGGGGGGGTCTTGGTAGATTTGTTTGTGGTCTGATACTCCTTTCCCTTTAATAAGGGTCGCTTGCCCAGTGTCTCCTTTTGGAAAGTTTTAAAAGTTTGGGAAAAACTTTTTTTGTATTCAAACCCCGGGTTTTAAAAACCCTTTTTCCACAAAAACATTATCATGGGCCTTGCCTGGTGGTTCCCTTTTTTCTTTCCTGATGCTTTTTCTTTTTTGGTTTAAAACGAACCCCCAGAACCCATCACGAAATATTTGCTCTGTTTTTTTGGAAAAAAGTTTTACCAACCCGGGTTTTTGGAAAGGAAAAGCCCTTTCCCCCCTTCCAAAATTTACAAACCTTCAAGTTCCCCCTGAAAAAACCGGGCAGAAAATGAAATTTTCAATAAAATTTTGACTGGTTTGGGCCCAAAAAAAAAAAAAGTCCAAACGAAAAATCCGTGCAAATGGGGCTGCCAAAGGGTTTTTCCATTTGAGAAAACCCTTTTAAAAATATGACAGGCCCGGTTTTACCCGTGGCTTTCATACTGGAAAAAAAACCGGTTTTGAAAAAAACCCGCCTTGGGGATATGTCCCTTTGGGGATGTTCACAAAAACGTATTTTTTTGGGCATGCTCTGGCCTTCAAATATGGTAAATCCCCGCGCCCCTTTAAATGAAAAGATTTTTTCCCGCCATTTTCCCCTTTTCAAACTTGGTTTCACCACCCCCGAAAGAAGTTAAAGTGGATGGAAGGCGGGCTGGAGCGCTGTTTGAAAGACGCAAATTGGGGCCCGGATAATTCCCAAAAAAAGGAAAAGGGGGTTGAACCTTTAAAACCTTTTGAAAAAAACTGGGAAAAAAAACACAGAAAAAATTTTTTTTTGATTCCAAAAAATTTTGGAGAAAAAGGTTGGGAAAATTTTTTAGAAATGGAAAAAACAAAGATTAAAGGGGAAATATCCCCAAAGGTTTCAAATAAAGGGGAGAATAAAAAACAAATTTTCCTTTGAGGGGTTTTAAAAAATGTTTAAACACCGGGAAAATTGTTTTCTGTTTATTATGGGAAAAAAATTTTGGGCAAAAAAATGGAAAAACCAAAAAACAAATTAAAAAAGCCCCTTGATTTTCCCCTAAAATTAATTGGAAAAAAAGAAGGTTGGGGAAAAAAAAAAAAACCATATAAATATAAAGAAGGAAAAAAAAAATGGGCTTGGCTTGGCCCAAAACCCACTCAAAAGGAAAGTTACATAAAAAGGTTAAATTACAAACCCTTTTTTTCCCCCAAATAATTATTTCCAACCCCCTTTTTTTTAAGAAATTTTAAATGGGAACCAAAAACTCGTGAAACCCCAGTTTTAAAAGGAGAAAAAGGGAAAACGGTTTTTCGGTGGGGCACCCCCCAAAAGGGGGAATTTAAAGGGGACAGTTTTTGGCCCGTATTTTTTAAGGGTTTTTCAAGAGAAAAAAAACCGGGGGTTCCCTTTTTAAACTTTTAAAAAAACCCCCCCGGCCAAAAGTTTTTTTTTAAAAAATTTTCCTAAAAGGCCCAAGTTTTTAAATTTGGGGAAAAATGGATTGGGCCCCAAAGTAGGGTAAACCCCACAGAAAAAACTTTTTAAATTAAACACCAAGCATACAAATTGGCTTTTTTTAAAATATGATTAAAGGGGGTCTCCCTAAACTCAAAAAATCGGGGGGCTAGTTTTTTAAAACCTTTGGAAAGGGCTGTTGTCAACGGGTTATTTGGGGGCGGGAAATTTTTCCCTGGGAAAAAGGTCCTAATGCAAACCCCTTTTTTAAAAATTTTTATTCTTTTTTTTAACCGTTTCAAAAATTTTAAAAGGGCAAATATCGGGGTTTAAACCAAACCAGGTATTTGGGCCGGTTTGTGTGCCATCCCCCCTTTCCCGGGGGGAGTGGGGGGCGGGGGTTTTTTCCCCCCGTGATGAGGGGGAGGGGGAAAAACCCTCCCCCTTCCCCTTGTTTATATTCTTACGGGAAAAAGTATGGAAGAATGAAATGACCAAAAAGGTTTTTTTTGGGACGGCGGCGTTTGAAAAAATGGGGGACTGGTTTCAAAAAAGTTTTCCCCAAAAAAGCCCGGGGTGTGGTTTTGTTTTTTGGCCCGGGTTTTTTTAGGTTTGGCTTCAAAAAACCCCAAACCGTTGGGAAAAACGGGCCCCAAACCCTTGCCGTTTTGGGCATGCCCTTTTAACTTTCTCTTTCTGCCTCTCCCCTTTCCCCTTCCCCCTCTTTTAGCCTGGGGCTGTCTGGGAAAACTTGGTTCCAAGTCTCCCTAAAAGGATGGGTTTGTTAAACTTGGGAAGTTGGGTTTTTTTTTGTGAGGCAAATTTTCACCGGTTATTTTGGGGAAAAGATTTCAAACCCCCTTTCTGTGCGAATTACGGGCAGAAATCCGTCCCAGTCATTACGGTAATCCACAGTTCTCATAGAGAACTATGGATTCCGTCTCCTCTCCCCACTCGCGAAATATGGCGAGCAGGGAGAAAGTGACATGTCAATTATTCACGGCAGTATACGCGCCGTGGCTAATGAATTTCTATGGTGCTGGCGGGCTGCCGCCCTCCGCCCCACTGATCGACACACGGCGTAATTGCGGGCGAAATCCGTCCCGCAATTACGCCTTGAATAAGCCGTGTGAACTCAGCCTTAAGATTTTACAGAACTTGTCAGTTTGAATGAAAATTCCTAACTTTTTGTAGCTAGGCTAATGTCATAAAACGGTCTGATGCTACATTCTGAGGAGGAGCCCATGGTTTTTACCCGACTGACATGTTCACTTTTATGGAATAACACTTTTGCTCTACACCTTTTTGTGGATTCTCTAATCCAAATGTGCACACGTGATAGATAACTGCTCAGATCAGACTTGCACAACTTGGCATACTGTGGGTGCTAAAAACTCTCGGAACCACATAGAAAAGCTCTCAGAGTACTTGACTGCCGGTAAAGTCCCCAAACCAGATGGTATCGGCCATTATGAGAAGGGGTTTTACACAAGCCCCGTCACTTTGTTGGTCATTGGGAGCTGCTTTGAAATCGTTTTGCAGGCTGTATGTGTGCAGGCCTGGCCTAGATGTTGTTTCTTAACTAAAAATCAAGTCCTGTAAGAAGTGGCCATACACACTTTTGATACCTGCACCGGTTACAACTGGTATGGCAACTTGAATAAATGTCCCCTTTACACATGTTGGGAACACAGTTTCTCTGCATAACTAGTTGACTTGCTGCACACATTTGTTCTCATGGAATAAACATTATGCAGTGATTATGATAATGATTGAGGCAAAAAAAAGTACATATAGGGTAGATTGTAAGCAGGGCCGGACTGGGAATAAAAAGCAGCCCTGGCACAAAGCCCCCACCAGCCCACATACAATATCCGCTTAAAAAATTCCCCTTGTTCTCGCACCTCGCCACTTTCTAAAATAAACTACAAAGCTGCTTTCACACGGAGCATTTTTTATGCATTTTTTTATGTGTTTTTGGTGCGTTTTTGTGCAGAGAGGCAGAGCAGTTAATGCTGTACATTTCTGCACAAAAAACGCATACAAAAATGCACCAAAACTGCTTTGTGTGAAAGCAGCCTACACACAAGCAAGAAAGAAACAGTGGTGCAGAGAAACCAGTCATCACAGAGTCAGGTGTGCACTTGCTTTACAATCCGGGACAAGCCCACACTGACACTACATAAGCACCAACATAACCTACAACACCACCAATCACATCACCAGTAGTCAGGTCACCATCACATGAATACAGCACTGATTCAACACAGAAGTAAAATTACCCCTGACATCAGGGACTCACAGGAGACGTCATCTCTGATGGGAGTTATTCTCTTCATCTTTTCTTTTCCATCTGGCCCAAACCTCCATGACGTCTTCCCTGATGAGTCGTTCCTTTCCATTTCTTTCTCTGTCCGGTACAGCATGCAATGTCGTCTTCTCCCAGTCACTACTCGTCCCTGTAGAATTTACCACAAATACATCTTGGACTCCTCTCTTTTCCAGCACCTTCTTATCAATTCCCCAAACAGCATATGTTAGACCCTAAAAATTAGAAATTAAAAAATGTCAGATAAGTGGCATGTAAATAGGTAGACCCCCATTAGGTAGGTAAACAGGGCCTTCCTCCATTTATTTGGTAGGTAGACATGGCCTACCCCTGTAATTAGCCAACAGTAACTAGCCAGGTAGCTGGGGCTGCCCCCAGTAACTAGCCAGGTAGCTGGGGCTGCCCCCAGTAACTAGCCAGGTAGCTGGGGCTGCCCCCAGCAACTAGCCAGGTAGCTGGGGATGGCCCCAGTAACTAGCCAGGTAGCTGGGGCTGCCCCCAGTAATTAGCCAGGTAGCTGGGGCTGCCCCCAGTAATTAGCCAGGTAGCTGGGGCTGCCCCCAGCAATTAGCAGGTAGCTGGGCGCCCACTGTATTAGCCAGGTAGCTGGGGCTGCCCCCAGTAACTAGCAGGTAGCTGGGGCTGCCCCCAGTAACTAGCCAGGTAGCTAGGGATGCCCCCAGTAACTAGCCAGGTAGCTGGGGCTGCCCCAATTAACTAGCCCGGTAGCTGGGGCTGCCCCAATTAACCAGCCAGGTAGCTGGGGCTGCCCCAATTAACTAGCCAGGTAGCTGGGGCTGCCCACAGTAATTAGCCGTCAGGGTCAGTCTGTAGGCAGGCAGGGCCCGTATGTAGGCAGGCAGGGCTAGTATATAGACAGGGCCACTTATAGGCAGACAGGGCAGCATATAGGCAGGCAGGGCAGCATATAGGCAGACAGGGCAGCATATAGGCAGGCAGGGCAGCATATAGGCAGACAGGGCAGCATATAGGCAGACTGGGCAGCATATAGGCAGACTGGGCAGCATATAGGCAGACTGGGCAGCATATAGGCAGACTGGGCAGCATATAGGCAGACTGGGCAGCATATAGGCATGATGGGCAGCATAAGGCAGTGGGCAGCATATAGGCAGGCAGGGCAGCATATAGGCAGGCAGGGCAGCATATAGGCAGACCTGGCATATAGGCAGACCTGGCAGCATATAGGCAGGCAGGGAAACATATAGGTAGACAGGGCTAGTAGTTTAAAAAAAAAAAAAATACTTACCTGATGTCTCTGCTTCCTCTTCTATCCTCTTCCCCGGAGCGCCGGGGACGCGGAGCGGGCGCTCGATGACGTCATCACATCGCGCTCCTGCCCCGCGGCCTCCTGGGAGCTGAACAGACAGGATCAGAAGATCCCGGCTGTTCAGCCTTGACCGCTGCTTGCACCGCGCGATGCAGGCGGCGGCCGTGATGGCTTCATGGCTGGGTCTGTGACCCGGCCATGCAGTCGTGTGGCGAGCGGGGCCTGGCGGCCCCCTGCCACAGGGGTCCGGTCGCTGATGCGACCATTGCGGCCCCTGTAGCGCGCCACAGACCGGCGCCAGGACTCGGGGCCCGCTGGGGGGAAACACTGGTCCCCTCGGCGGGCGATCCAAGTCGGCCCTGCGGCCCGGACCCCAGCGGCCCGCCGGCCAAATGCCCGGTTTGACCTATCGGCAGTCCGGGCCTGATTGTAAGCCATTGCGGGCAAGGTCTTCTCTCCCTCTGTACCAGTTGTTAATCATTTATCGATACCATTGTACTTGTTTGATATATGTTATGTACAGCACCCTGGAACGAATGGTGCTTTAAAATAAATAATAATTTGCTAAGGTCAACCTGTCTGTACTATGTATAAAAAATAATCTATAAAGCATGAATGGTGTAAACTGATTTTGAAGCATATTCACGTTCCTAGAATACTAAATCTAAAACATTATTCTTTGGCTTCTCTTAAAATGCCAATCATATTGGCAATTGGGATCCTATATCAGCTTGTGTGAGCTTTGGCAAGTGCTGGAGAGAGCATTTTTGGCCCGCAAACTCTCAGGGTCAGTGACATAGTAGGCATGATTACCATCATAAATGCCGGTGTTGACATGTCAAACAAACTTGATCAGAAAATGTAAGGCACCACTTCAAATTTAGAAGATATTTTTAATTCACATATAATACTTTGTATATTGGAGTTTTACAAGTGATTTGTGTTTCGTATGCATTTTAATGTCTTGCTTCTCTACAAAGGCTTAAAGGGGTTGTCTCACTACATTGATTCATCTTACCTTAATCCTGTTTCTTGGTTTCATATTGAATTCAGGGGCGTGTTTACGGTCTTCTACTAGGCTGTAGGTCTGTAGCTATAGCAACCAGTACTGGCAGCCGATCAGGAGAGATTAAACAGGTCTGTAGCTATAGTGACCTGAGGAGCTGATGCAGTTCATACAAGAAGGGATATCTAGGAATAGGTAGGACACTGTTAATGGTCATATATTGCAAAGCGAGTTGTTTTTGCAAGCTCCATTAACCTAAAAAGCAATCCTTGTAGTGAGACAACCCATTTATAGGGTTATTCTCACCACACTGATTTAACTTTAAATATGTAAATATGTAGGGAAAGATAAATAAAGGTTGTTACCAAATACATTGTTGTTCCAATTTTACTGAATTTCACAGTTAGAGCAGTTTTGATCCCCTTGTTTACACAAGCTTCTCTAGTTACCGACCACCTCTCTGCTGGACAGTTAACACCACTCTCTGCTGTGTCTTACTAGCAGGAGGGAACTTTCTTCTCCTTCTCTGAACTTATCTTTTCACTGAGAAAAAACTTTAACACTTATAGTTACTAACCTGGGAGCAACCTTCTACCATCCTGTCAGGTCTGCAGAGCACATATCTGTGTGTTTTTATGAAAGATAACAGAGTTACTCAACTGTTAACAATCTGTCTTGGCAGCATGTAAGTTTTTCTCTTACACTGTCATGGAACATACAGCTCTGCTAGCTCACATTTATAGCCAGACATTCTGCTTGGACAATGTCATTGTTTTTCACAACCCCTCAATAAGTAATGTCCTTGTAATAGGCTCAGCTACGAATAGGAGCTAGCCGAGCTGAAATGTGAGGCACTGCTGTATATCCACCCAGAGCCTGCACAGGAAATGAGAGAATTGCTAGATAAGACAGCTCCTTTAAATTAAACTTCGTTTATACCGTTATATATGCTTGCCTTCAGTTTTCCTGACTCCACCAGATACGTGCATACTCTGCTTATTCCACGATATATGATTGAATGAACTGATTATTTCCCTCTGAATGAACATGTTAAAATCGACTTTTCCCAATATTTAATTCCCCCAACATCTGCAATTGAGGGGGTCCAGTCCAAACCTACTGTATCTTATCAACCATTGCAGCAGGTCCCTGAAGTTTAGACGCTTTGGACCCATAGTGATCAGCTGATCCTCATGAGACAACCCCTTTAAAGGGGTTGTATCATTTCATTAAATGGTCTTCAGAATAAGGGGACAGTGAAAACAAGCAACTTTGCAATTGGATGTCATCTGCAAAGCTGTCTTTGTTCCCTGTATTCCCCAGTGCCGGTCGGATTCAACCTCCTTTCGTTTCATTGGCTGCCGGCTCTAATAATTTACATTCTGTCTGGCCCCCATTCGTATTCACAGGAGCGTGCATTCCTGCCTCTCTCACTCAGAATAAGGGGCCGGCAAAATTTTCACTCTGTACAGCTAGCAGCTCCTCAGTGACACTGCAGCTGCTTCTACAATCAGAAAACGACAGAATTGTGCCTCGGTGCCTAATGCTCCTGCGTGTAAGGGGCCGGCAACAATTTCACTCTGTACAGCTAACAGCTCCTCAGTGACACTGCAGCTGCTTCTACAATCCGAAAATGGCAGAATTGTGCTCGGTGCCTAAAGCTGCTGCGTGTAAACATAGAAGGGAGACAGATCTGTGCTGCTCTGGATGAGTTCATAGAAGACTGGATTCAACTGTAACAAACCTCCAGCTGTGAGAGGAGTAAAGATCAGTGCTCTGAGTTCATAAAAGGCTGTCTAGACGGAATGCAGGCCTGTGGTATGTAAACAAACAGCTCTTACAAAATAAGACTGCATAGGGAGAGGACAGTGACATGTGGACTCAGAGTGGGGAGAACATACTGACTCGGGAGCGAGCATGAACAGTGAAGGGGTGGATGATGTCATCCCCCATCAGTTAAGAAACACCCAGCTGAGAGGGGAAGAAACGCCCCTGGATTTCAGGAAATGAGAAAATCCAGCTTCAAGAAAACAGCCGAACTGATGAAGCGATACATTCCCTTTAAGGGTAATTTGGATGCGTTAGAATAGATATAGATAACCAATACAAAGACTGCTATACTTTTATTATACAACATATTTATAGTACAGCATGGTTGATGATGTACACGTGTATTGTACATCTTATACGTATAACAGACTTGAATCCGTTTGTGTTCACTTTAAATCTGGCATGTTATGAGATCTAGTGAAGAGAGGCTGTCAGGCGCTCAATATGGGAATCATTATAAAATATATCCCAAAGCATTCCCTCAGCTTGCTGGAGTTTGCTGAAGATTAATATTTTGTAGGAAGCCGAAGCCGGCCAGCATCCAGAATTTAATCAAGATTTGTCGAATGAAAATATTTGCATTGGCAATGTCAGGGTGAAGCTTTGCATCTCCCACCTTCATCTGCAGAGGCCTCGCGCTGCACTTGTGAGCTTATATGGTCACCTGTTGAACATCATGTATGGAAATTTTACTCAAACACAGCCTTGATATATTCTGTAAATTTTAAATCTGCGTGGGAAAAATCTAAAGTTGGTTTCAGCACACATTCCCATGTCAATTGCTCTAAAATGCATAGTTTTTAGGCAAACGGCTAAATAGAGATCAATCTTAAAACAAATATAGATTTGCCTTCAAGCCATGGAGTAACTCAGGCGATTGAATGCTGCTTGAAAATGCACCTAAAGTTCTTGAACATTATGCTGTAATAAGAATATCTGTGTACCACTTCTCATATCTGGTTTCCCAGCCAATTACTACAGGGTCTGAGGCCAGCTCGTAGATCACTATTGGCAGGCCTCGGGCAATGGGGAGATGATTGCGCTTTTGCAGTTCTCCTTATTCATTTCTATAGGAGTTTCAAATAGAGTTGAGCACACATGCTTGGCTGTGTTTGGAACTCCAAAAAAAACAAAAAAAACGGAAGGGTTGCGCAATTGTGGCCACCCCATTGCAAGCCACGAGCTGGCCTCAGACTTGAAAGTAGCAAGATGGGGAGAGCCCCTTTGAAAAAGTTTTCCAAGACTTAAAAATTAAAGGGGTTGCCCACAAAAGAGAAAAAGAAAAATTACCTGATGGTAGGGCCAGGGTCTTCAAAGCTGAACCTCCTCCCCTCAAAAAAACACACACACAAAAAACCTGATACCTAATTCTCCCCTGCTGCTTCAGAGATCCAAGTGATCCGCTTCTCCTCAGTTTCAGACTTGTTTTGACACAGAATAAAGACTTGCGCTCCATTCACCTGCATTGGTGCACAAGCCTCTCCTGTGTTTGGGGACAAGCGCAGAAGTGGATAGGAGTGACTTGTTCGGAATTTTGAAACATCATTAGCTTTCTTTCTTTTTTTGACCACCCATGTGCCAATGTCATGTAATTTCTTTAATTTTTTTCAGTTGTCAACCCCTTTAAGCATAGGCCATCAGTAATAGAATAGTGGAGGTCTAATTCTCGTCATACCCACCTAATTGTAGAAGTTACTATAGGTATTATTCTTGCAGACCAGCCACAACTTTAAAGGGGAAAAACACTTTTAAATGGAGGTAGATGTTTAAAACACAGACACATGGTCACCCTCACAGACTTGAATATGGTCATGTGTCTGTGTTTTTAAGTAAATGTTCCATTTTACAGTGTAGTTGTATTTTTTGGTAAACTACTAGTAGTGTTGGTGTAGAAACTCGCAAGACATTGAGGACCCTTGACGTGGGTTGCGAGCTTGCATATTTTGGCTAAAATATCAACTAATAACTCATTTGTGATATGTAGTTTTTCCCTGTAATAATGAGAGGGTGTGAGTATTTTGTGTTGGACACTTGTAATATGCTGAGCAACCTGCTGAATTGAATAATAAGGGTGTCAATTGGTTGTAAGCCAGCATGGTGTACCCAACGTATCTGTATAATGGCCCCTATAGAAGCATTCACCCTCCTCATGGACAGTTGGCGTGTGAGTGGTTGTTTATCGGTATTTTTGAATTTGTGCTATATCTCCTGTATGTCCATTGTGTATGTGTGTGTTCTTTTTTTTTTTTTGTTTTGATTTTTTTAAACTAAACAATTACTCCCCTCATGGACAGATGTGCGAGCAATTGTTCATCTGGAATCTGCACTTGTGCAATTTCTTCTATGCAGCACTGGGGCTTATATTGTCTTTTACTGGGAATTTTTTTTTTATCCAGCCATTGACCTGTGAGTATTGCCCTATGTATGTGTTTTTTAGTAAATAATGTCCCCCCTTTTTTTCTTATTTTTTTGTAATTTCAGGTAGATATTTACTAGGAGCACAATTAAGCCTTTAAAGAGAATTAATGAGCAATATATTTTTTTAATTAATGAAAACCAGACAATGACGCATATTCTTTTCTTCTTAGCTGTTTTTGTTTTCTAATCATATATTCTAATTCTGCTTTCTGTATATGATTATTGGGATAACCTTCTTACCTAAGCTGCTTTAACAAAAAAAAAACAAAAAACATTTAGAGATATGCTTTACTACAGCCACATGGACATTGGAGCCGGTAAACAAGAGCCGACTCATTGACTTCTATAGGAGTGTGTTGCAGGCATGATCTGATACCTTCGACGAAGTCACTCTGCAGAGAGTGGGAGCAGTGACCATCTCCTGCTGTGAATGGTGAATCTTGTGTTATCTACACTTTGCGTCAATATAATGATGATGGGTCATTACACTAATAGCTTCAGATTCTATTCCAGTTAGTAGTTATAAGCTCAGTCTGTTCAATATGCAAAATGTCATGAATGCTGGCTCCAGGTTTTTTTGCATTGGTGTTCCATAAACTCTAGGCCCCATTCACACTCTGTTTCGGATGTACGTTGGGGGTTTCCTTCACAATATCTTGAACAATGTGGTAAGCCATGCTTTTGTATCGTATAGCAACTTGACAAAGTCCAAAAGAGGTTATGCTTGCGCTTCAGACTCTTTGGTTCTATCGTGAATTATACGGTAGTACTTTTTTCAAGGTATCTCAATGGATACCTGCAACATAGAAAACCGATGTCATTGAGAAGAAGTCTAAGAATTCGTTGGTCGTAAAGACTTTCTTTCTTTAGTGAACAGCTTATTCCCTCATAACTTACGGCATTTTCACCGAGGACCACGTCAGTATTATGGTTGACCTCAAAGTGCGGTTTGTAATTTTAAGATTGTATAAATGTAACTGATCCTTAGAATATTGTTAAATGACCTCCAATGGAAGTGTCCCAGCAGGCTTTTTATGGTATATGTTCTTATTCATTTTTTTTCCTGTGTTGCTTCATTTTTTTTCCTGTGTTGCTGATCACGTAGTTTAAATTGTGCCATCACAGATATTATGGTGCTCCACATGGTCAATTAAAGGCCAGGATGTCCTTAAAGGGGTTTTGCCAGGACATGCCTTATCTGCTAAGAAGCAAATGTAAAAAAAGCAATGCTGAGCTGAGAGAGAGAGAGAGCTGGTCAGAGCACAAAGCCATGCATAAGGGATTGTGTGAAATGTTCACTCAAATAATCAAACTACAACTATGAATTCTTGTATACAACCTGAACAACAGCATTCTCCACAGCAGCTTGAAGCTCCTTCATGTTCCCTGTCCATACAGATCAAAGGCAAGGATCTACTCAGATAATCACACTACAACTAGTGGGTTCTGTATACAAAACAAAACATTTTTTTTTTTTTTTTCATATTCAAAAGCTTTATTGAAAAAGTGCAAAATGGAAATAACATATACAGAAAGCAAGATCAGGTATGTCATGAAGGCTGTGAAGTACAAAGATCTCGTAGCATATAAGTAAAGGTTTACATTTTCCCGATGGATCGATACAAAAGATATTACACTTGAAACCATAAGAAATTAGTTTAAAGCTCAATTGAGAACAGATCCAAATTACAAAATGGATGGGCACCCCTCCTCTAGGGGCCAGATGACAGATGACCTAAGTCCAAGATCTGTCATGGGGTCCTGCCTGAAGGACATAAATACGAGTCCCAGGTTGAGGGGAGCCCATTCTTCAGTGTTCAAAAAGAAAGTTACGACATCTAGAGCAAAGGCCTAGTGAAGCACAGCCTTCATCGCGGAGACTTGTTTAGAACATAGATAAACTTAAAAGAAACGGGGAACCGTAAAAGTAAACTGTCGGCTCGTCGGTGGCAACTTCTTCGTTAGGCACGTCGCTTGTATCATTCTGCAACCAAATCAAATGGGTGGGGGGATAACCTCCCAATAAGTAGTAACTCAGCTCAAGATTAGTTAGTACTGGAACCATCTTGGAAATGCGGATCCAATCATCAATGTGTGTAAGTACTGTACTATAACATAGGTGGGAGTCTGACCCTGAACTCTCGAGCCTCTGTAATGCATGGACTTCTTTGAAACCCAGTCCGTTAATGACCGGACAGGTTGTGGAAAGCCGAAAGCCTATGGGATGACTATTTTTGCTGCTAATATTAAGAAGCTACTGATAAGATGGGTCTTGAGTGTGGAGAATAGGGAGAGAATGTAAATAGCAGAAATAGGGTGGCCGGGGCTATTTTTGTATTTTTATTCCCGTAATTCTATAGGTTATGTACGAGTACTATCCTCTGTTCCAGAAGGGTTGCAATCACTGCATCCCCACCAAACATGGGTCATCGAACCCCTATCAGCCTACAGCGCCAGCAACACTCGGGAGGCGGGAGGGAACAGGGTGTGCACAGAGCCGGAACTTCGGTACCATCTAGTTTAGAATCTTATCGTTCACTCGTGTGCTCAGTAGGAGATAGAAGATTTATGAGTGAGTTGGAACGCCTTGTTCCAAAACCCTCCGTCAGGAATGGTTATACTGAGGTTCCTCCTCCCAGCTTTTTTGAAAGCAAGTACTCACAGGACTGACGCCAACAGTAGCCTGTAATCCCAGAAGAGCACCCTCTCCGAATATCTACCGAGACCACACTCAGTTTCGAATGTGTTGTGAGGCTGTGTACATCCAAAAACGCGTTCCACATTAAGTAATACTTGCTAGCTGATAGTAATTAATCTCGCGAATCGAGTTTTGCTCGTGTCACCCACCATATTCTCCATAGCTCCTCAAGTCATCTGGGGAGAGGGTTTGTGCAATCACCGAAAAGGTGGTATTGGTTCCCGAACAGTCCGGAGGAGCGCATGTGCTAGAGAGTGTGGGACTTTCTGGGTGCCCCGGAGTGGAGTACATGGGCCTCCATACAGATCAGCCTCAATTTGGAAGCATACGATGCTGTTTACAACCGAGACCGAAGGTCTGGGGCGATAAGGGGGATAAGTTAAGCACTTGTCCTCATCGGTATCACCGAGGGCGGGCAGCCAGGATGGGCCGCAATTGGGAGCCCCATAAAGGATTGTTTATCCATACGGACACCATAATTTGGAAGTTACCCCTGGAGAAAGCAACCAGAAATTTGCACTGCTACAGTGTGCAAGTTAGTACAACTGAAATTGAAGGGACAAGCCGCCTTCTGACTTTGGCGTGGTCAATGTGGACTCGCTACTCTGGGGCGCCCACGGGCCCATAACAAATTGAGATTCATTCTAATACGCAGGTCCCTAAAGAAAGACCTAGGTACTTGAACTGGGGACTGAGTGCCCTGGATGAGGTACAACAATCGGGGGGTAGGATATTCATTTTTATGATGGTAATCCTACCTATCCAGGAAAAGTCCCTTTTTGTCCCATTGTCAGGAGAGTCTGTTTTAATCGGGATAGGAGAGGGGAACAAAATTCAGGTCAAAGATCTAATCAGAGTGGTGAGGGGTATGCATGAACCCCTAAGTATTGGAAAGTATGAGCGTCACCCAGGAAAAAGAAAGGAAGATTGTAATGAACGCAGCGTGTGTGGTGGGATGTATAAAAGCTCAATAACAGAGCCTTGGCCATTTCATTTTCTTTGTGGTTGATGTACAACCCATATTCCTCCAAGAACCTCAGTGCCCCGTGAGGGATGAGGTGATATCTGCCAAAATACAACTATAAATCGTCCTAATGCAGAGCACATATGAATTCGAAGGCCGTCCACACTGATTCCCCGTAATACCCGGAGACACTTCGCAGCGTCCCTGCAAAAGCTCTCATCACAAGGGTGTAATAAGATGGGGATAAAGGGACAGCCCTGTCTGGTGCCCTTACCTATGTCTAGAGTGCAGATAGCGAGCCGTTTGACCCGAATCTGGGGCCGGGGAGAGGATAATGAGTGCCATAAATCTTTCACACATGCCTCATATCGCTGGGCCTAAACCCAGGGACTCATGCGCCAGTAGAAAAGGCCACGCTACTCGATCAAATGCCTTTTCCGCGTCAATTGAACACCAAAAGGCACGTGTAAACATTCATGAGTGAATGTAGTTGAATAAGGGAAAGGGTTTTTGAAGAGAGTGTTTTTTGTCTTCTCGCCTCCCTGGAGGGAACGAACCCCACCTGGAGTCCAGTGTATGATCGAATTTGAGCAGGGATTGAGGCGATTAGCTACAACCTTAGCGTATATCTTCGCATGCCGTGTTGATCAAAAGATATAGGGCGATAACTTTGACATTGTATGGTCATTACCTTCCTTCGGTATAACCACTAGTGAGCCTTTTAGGAAGGCTGCGTTTCACAAATGGGGATCCGAGGGAGAGACAGCAATAAATGCACTGTAGGTAGAGGTTTATGTCAGGTCGGTACTTCAGGGCTTATAAAATATGGGAGCCGTGTAAACCGTCTGGCCAGGACATTTTGCCAGCTGTTCAACTCCTGTATAGCGTCACAAGCCAATTTCTCCTCCTCGGTAAAACTGTTCCTCCAAGGAGGCGAGAGAGACTGCAGGGAGCCGCGGAAGAGCGTTATTAAAGATAAATAGGACGAGGGACAGTGTATTAGTCTGTCGCGGGAGGGAGATATAAGTGTTCGATATAGAATTGCGAAAATGTTTTTCGAGATATCCTCTGTAGGTTGGACACCCGCCCCTCCCACCGTTTCTTTAACATGGGAAACAAATAGAGAATCTCTCCTGTCCCCTGATGCGCACGGGCTAGATATCTGCCCGGCTTAATCTTGCTCCAGGCGTAAAGGAGCTAGAGCAAAGTGACGATATCTCCTGTGCCTGTTACCATAAGCTGCAAGATTTCGTGACGTGTTTGGTGTGATTGCCCTCAGATCAGATTCCAGGCCAGTGGATTTGTGGGTATTTCCGAGGGACGGGAAGACTTGCCATGAGGCTGGAATTTGAGAGAAGACACCCTCTTTACAATGCGTGCACCGTGTTTATTAAGATTCCCCGTAGCAATGCATTTCAGAGCATCCCATTGGATTTTGTGGGGATGTGGTGTCCGATAGATGGGCCGAGGTAAACACCTCGATCGCGCTCGCAAATCTGTCATGCATATGGATCGAGACAATAAAGTCATTTCAACTTCCATGAAAAGGGGGGGCGAGTGTGGTAGCGGAAGACATAGATCACAGTGGTATAGAGGTCATGGTCCGAGTGGAGAATACTCACCCACAGAAAAAAGGCCGCAACCATGTACCGAAGAAGGAATGTTTGTGGAAATATGTAGTCTATTAGCGGAAAAGAATTATGGGGAAAGAAAAAAAGGTGTTAGTCACGATCGTGCTGTGCAGTAGCCATCCACACGTCCACCAGTAGCATGCATATCGTGCAGGCAGCTTTATCTTGCACTCTATTGAGGTATGTGGGCTAACTGCGAGTGACCCGTGGTAGTTATCAAGGATGGAATTTTTATTGTTAAGTTTAGATCACCGCAGAGCAAATCTGTCACTGAGCAAAGCAAGTCAGACTATCCATGCTTTGGCATTTGCGAAGAAAGCTGACCTGTGTTGTGGGCAATATATGGTTTGCCAGAGTGTAGTGTCTGGAGCCACGGAGGCTACACGAATAGCACCTAGCGTCCTCGTCACAGAGAGGTATCAAGGATCGAAATGAGGAGCGTACTTGTGGAAAAAGACAGCCACACCTTTAAAACCTTTATGCAAAGAGCTATTTAACTGTTATGGCACCAAACCATGAATGCCTATTTCGATTGGATTGAATTATGTGCAGGAGATAAGATGGGTCTCTTGAGGAGACAACATATTTTTACACCTGGTGCCTTGAAAGCTTCTCAGCTTCCCTCTCCTCAGAAAAGAAGTGTGCTCTCGCAAAGGCCCAGCCAGCAGCTCCTGTCACTCTGCCTTGTCGTATCAAATGCAAGATTATATAAGTAACAATGGTCAGATAAGGCAGCCTGTTTGCGGGGGCTCACAGGCTGCAATTTTTTTATGACAGTATATTGTAGGTAAAGTGATTAAACACCATTTGGAAGGATCCCACGTCAACCATTGCATCGTGGCAAAACCCCTTTAAAGTTTCAATAATAGCTATCCCTTTCCACCTCTTTAGCGCCTATCTTACTACCTTAATGGGTGCCTGTGTAGGGCTGTTAGAGCTGTGCCACCGCCTGTAAGTCGCTAAACAGAGCGGTGTGGTGGGGCACTCCAAGATGTCGCCTTCTTCCTGTGCTGGTGCTGCTGCCTTTTCTGAACACTGGCTGCATCCTCCAAAGACATTGGATGGCTGGTTCTTCTCTGTCTATCCCTGCTGGCTATGTCTAAGCTCTCGTGGGCCACATAAAATGACTTGATGGGCCACAATTTTGACAGATGGGCTCTGGACCCTACATATCGTACACATGCATGCTCAGCCTAGCTAAGTGTGCATATTTTCTGAAAGGGAAAAGCTACAATTTAGCCCCCCTTTTGCAGGCAGCTTTTTTTTCCCTTCGGAAAAAAGGATCAGACATGTTTAAATACAACTGCTCGATCATTTTTTTTCTACTCTGAAATCTGCTTTTTTGGCTGCTTGTTCGTCTTGACACCTTCATACCATTCGTCACTTATATTAAATGATTTCATATTTAAAAAAATTTTTCTCACCTTCTTTTTTACAAGCCACAACCCCTTCAGGCTCACAATTCCTGGTTTTGGCTTTAGGTGCTCTGTATTTTTATTGCATTTTAGCTCGCCATTGCAGCTATTCTGTTACAGTGACATGAGTGCTGGAGGTTTATAGTCTGTAGTGCACAAGGCTACACAGCTATAAGGGTTAATGCTTGTCATTAACTTAAACCAGCTGCTTTGCTGAATAAACCATAGGGATAAAACACCATGGTCAGATAGAAGCTTGGTGCAATGAGAGAGTATGGAGAGCAGGGAGAGGTGGCCGATGACAAAGAGTAATTTGTGTACACTAGCAGTAGATGGTGATAATCTTTATATAGAGGCAACATATTCCGCAGCAGTAAAAGCTACTTATAGATCAGACGAAGATTTTTGGGTCCCAAATTCCAAAACTTACAACTATGGATTGGGGGTGAACAAGGATGAGAATTGCTCATTTACATAGGGCCAGCCATTTACTAAAGTTAAGTGGTTTTACAAAAAAGGGATAGCCTGCGACCCATACCGTACATCTATATACAGGTTGCGTTCCAAAGTGCAGGGATTTTGGTAGGCCTGCCTAAGAAGATGATGTATTCTCCGTTCGCACTTAAAACTGTGAGCATTAAGAGTGTATCTGATCACACAGGGTAGCTTGTTTCGGATTATTTGGTGCAGCATGTGAAAAATTGTGGAGACGGGCATGGGTGGTGCGGATGACTGAGGTATGTATTCCAGACAGCAAAAAGACGGGGAACGGATAGGGGTTTGGGGACGAATAAGAGTAGAATTAGGGGGTGTTCACTGACACAGGGTAGAAGCATCAGTATCGGCTGGAGAGAAAAAATGACTTGGCTGCTCCCTTTTAGGACAGATTTAAAGGGAAAAATTAGAGAGGGAGACCAAAAGCAGGAGTTTTCAGAGAAAGACGAGAAAGAATAAGAGCATATTACAGTTTTAAATTTTTTTACATAAGAAAAGGAAAGGGGTTTTGTAGATATTTTAAGGTTAGGAACAGGGGCGGCTAGATTGGCTTAGGGGGTGAAGGGCATCAAATCTAGTATAAGACAAAACATGAACCTGGGTGCCAGAATTATGGGTACCCGCACTGAAAGGGAAAAGGTATATATTTTTTTTCTGGAAGCCAAATCTGCTGATGGTTTGTCCAATGGGGGTTGTGTAAATTGAAAAGAGGAGAGAATCTAGAACCAATTCCTGAGGAACCCCAACAGGAATAGGAGAGGAAGTTGAGACAATGTAGGAGCAGTTAGAGAGGTAGGATGAGAACCAAGAGAGAGTGGTGTCCTGGAGGCCAATGGCGCAGAGCATGTTGAGGAGAAGGTGGTGATCAACCGTGTCAAACGCTGCAGAGAGATACAAAAGAAGCAACAATTAGTAGTTGTCCTTAGATTTAGTTGTGAGGAGGTAATTTGAGACTTTAGCTAGAGCAGTTTTTGTGGAGTGTAAAGGATCGAGAAGAGAGCAGAGATAGCATATTAGGTGAGAGTAGACCAAGCTTTCCAAGAGTTTAGAGATTAAGGGCAGCTTAGAGATTGGTCAGTAATTAGCAGCACAGGATATGTCCAGAGTAGTTCTAATCTCCTTTATCTTTTAAACAAAGCAATATCAATATAGCAATGTATCTGGTAATGGTCTTCATTTACCTTTCCCTACATGAAAAAAGCTAATCATTTTAGTGAGAAAACACCTTTGGCTATGTTCACACGGCTTATTTGCGGGGCATAATTACGCCCTGCAATTACGCCATGTGGACGAAGGCGGGAGCGGGGGGCCGGCACCTCGCCGGTCCATAGACTTTCATTAGCAGCGGCGCGTATACGCCACTAGAAAATTACATGTCATTTCTCTCCCCCCGTGGCGGATTCGCCGAGCGGGGAGGGGGAGACGTAATCCATAGTTCTCTATAGAAAATGTGAATTACCGTAATGACTGGGATGGATTCCAGCCGTAATTCTCGCAGTACGGCGCCTAATCACAGACTGACATACGTCCCATTTTAAGCCGTGTGAACATAGCCTTTAAGTCAGTGCAATGATGTCTCCTCTTTAGTTAGGGGAACTTAATGGCAGGAGTTCTGAAATGCTACATAAACTAATGATTATATTGACGTCTATCAAATGCTAGTAACAGTGCCCTGCGCTACTCTATTAATACACTAGCCTTTACCTTAAAATCATACAGAATCATATGCCGACATTTTACTTAATGCCTCAAATATTAGGCTATTATATAATTGTACGTTTTGGCAGAGATTTCTTAAAACAAGCTCGAGTCTCCATGTGGAAAATATTGGCCATCACTCGTCCAGAACAAATAAATGCTACAGGTCACAAGTTTCTTCAAACTATTTATTGTTCAGAAATATTTACTTGTTGCAAAAGTCAATTGCTGCTATGATGTCTTTCATTGTGAGCAGACCCCATGCATTTTGTATATAATCATCTAGTGCAATATAATTAGTGACAATGGAAGGGAACGTTATTGCATAATAATAACCTTCTGCTCCAAAAATAAACTTTATTGCTATATCCAAATATTTATTCCACACGAGGCTCCAGTTGCTATACGACAGCCGGATAATTTGGCTGAGCTGGGATTTTCTTCCTTACGTTGATGATCTGGTGCGTTGCACACAAGAAGGGTTATCTGCTCTCTGTTATTCTACTGAGCTTTGCGGAATGAGGTTTGAGATTATAATGAGTACTTGCCGTGAAAAGACAGATCCATTAATGTGCCAGCAATAGTCTAAATGAGATAAAACTCAGATTAATATCTGAATACTTAGGTTACCTGTAGCTGGTATTAAGCAATCGTTACTCGGTTTATGGCTAATTACACTATGGGAGCTGGGGGCTAAAATCTGAAAACTACCTTGAAGAATATCTCTAGTGGCAACACAGCTTTCCATCATAACGGACCGCTCCACACACACTGGAGGAGATTTATCGATAGTGTCAAACTCTTAGTTCTAAGTTAGACTAGACAAATGCACCACACTTATCATAGTGTTGACTGTCTAGTCTAATTTCATACCTTTTTTAAGTGGGCTTACTTTATGGCACGAACATGCGCCCAGATTTTGACACATTTTTGGTGCATGTGAAGACACTACTTTTCCTGTGAAATCACACGCCATTGTCGCACTGTTTTGTCGGACAAGGCGAAGACGTGTCTAGTAAATGTCTAAAACACATAGTAAATGTGGTGTAAAGCACGTACTCTATTATTTTTTGGTGCAAATTGTGCCAGAATTCTGGCGCAGCTGCCTTGATAAATGTGCCCCACTGTCTATCAGCCTTTGGCTTTTTATGAATTGTGCTTACTTTCACCTTCTTGTCGGTTATCTTGATACTTATATTTCACCTTATTTCTACATTGGTATATACTTATCAATATTCACATTGCCAAAATCGAGACCTTCAAGCCCCATTCTCCGCAACTCTCTCAAAAATTCAAGGCGAAATAATACAAAGCATTGTTCTCTGTTTTATTATGTAAAAAAAAATAATTAAAAGTACATATGCAGTTGATGCCAGAAGTTTATAAACACTATATAAAAATACACATATGAAATACACATGAAATCAGAATAAACCTTACCCGTTTTAGGTCAATTAGAATAACCAAAATTATTTACTGTGTATTTGCAAAATGGCAGAATAATAAGAGAATTTTTAAGACCTTTTTATTACTTTCTGGCAAGTCAAAAGTTTCCATACATTTCATTAGAAATTTGACATTCCCTTTTAAACTGTAGGATTTGGGGTCAAACATTTGGATACCTTTCACAAGCTCTCAAATAGTTGGAGGTTTTTTGGCCCATTCCCCCCCGGCAAAATTGGTGAAACGAGCCTTTGTTGTGGGGTCGCCCTTTGCTTAAAAACCTACCTTTTCAGCTTTGCCCAAAAATTTTCAATACATTGAGACTGAGCTTTTGAGGGCCACCCCAAAAAACATTGATTTTATCCTTTTAAATCCCTTTTTGAACCATTTTTGGGCATTTGCTTTTGGGTCATTGTCCTTTTGGGAAGCCCAAATTTCCCCCATCCAACTTAACTTCCGGGCTGATATCTTAAAGGGTTTTTCAGTATGCCACATAATCTTCCTCATGATGCCATTTTTTTTGTGCGTGCACCAGTCCCTCCTGCAGCAAAACAACCCCAACTATGAGCAAAACCCACTTCTTTTTTCACAGTTGTGAGGAGTTTTTTTTACTTCCAAGTTCCCTTTTTTCCCCTTCCAACTTAAGATGGTCATTAGGGGCCAAAAAAGAAAATTTTTCGTTTTTCGCCCACAGGACCTGTCTTCAAAAATGTAGGTCTTTGGTTCCTGTTGCATTTGCAAACATTTTCGGGCTTTTATATTTTCTTTGGAGTAAGGGGTCTTCCCTGGCAGGTGGCCTATCACCCATGTTGTACAGTACCCCCGTTTAACTGCGGAAATGACACATTTTACCACTTCTGCCAGCATTTTAAAAGGTATTTTGCTTTTTTTTTCTTGGGTTGATATCACATGTTACAAAACAAACCCCCTTTTTCTGAGACTCAGAAGCCGTCTCCTTCCTAAACGGTATGATGGCTGGAAAATTCCCATCTTGTTTTACTTTGGGGTTATAATTGTTTTACAGAAAAAAGGCACCTTCAGGTATCTGACAATGCACCCAAGGATATCCAACTTTGCAATCCAAAAAATCTTTCCAGAGGTTTTTTCTGGTTTTTTTAGACTTCCCATAATTTAGACACAGAACATGTTTTCTCTTGTGCTTTAGAATACACCACAGGGTGTCTTTAAATTTAACGCAACAGACATGGGTCCAAAAACCGACATCATCATATGGGCTGTCCCAAAAGTTTTAAAGCAGATAATCCATGTATGTCAAATTTGACTTTTTTAAAAATTTAAAAAAAAAAGCCTTAAATTTTCCCCTCATTTTTCTGGCATTTAGCAAAAATAAATAAATTTTTGGGGCCCAATTGACCCAAAACAGGGAAGGTTTAAAATTTTGATTTCATGTCAATTTGTGAGAAAAACATGCATATGTTCTTTTTTAAAATAGGTATTGAACTTTTGGTTTCAACTGTAAGTGATGTTGCCGCTGCTTTGTAATTTACACCACATAGTAAACGCTTAAAAAAAAGGAATAAGGGTATGTTCACACAATGTATTTGTGGTCTGTATTTCGGCACGTAATTGCATTGCAATACGCCAGCAGTACGGACCGCAAATACGGTATTTCGTAGTTGTCATAGAGACTTATGATTACCTATCAAAGTCTATGGGAGCTGACACAGAGCGTTTTAGAAATACATGCTGGCCAGCACATACTTCTAAAAGATCCAGCATTTTGTGACCTGTACAGTGTGCGTTGCAGTACGCTGTATGAACATAAATTAAGAGTTAACACATCCTATCTATTGTTTCTCAAAATGATACCAATGAAAACTTTAGTTCATTCCACATACAGTGAGCCCCCACTGAAAAAAAAAAATAAAAAAGGTTCTCATAGCAACACACAAAGTTATTTTAGCCCATATAAATAAATTTAGTCCAAATGAAAATTTGCAATAAAGCTTTAATTTAATACTTTAATCCTGTATTTGAACAGACCCATGGAGTGAAGTTAGTGTGTCTGGGGAACATTGTATGGGGGACACCTTAAAAAGGAAAAGAAAAAAATGAAATGCAACAAGCAAGTTTTTCAATTCATCGTATTAATCCTAAAATAGTAACACTAAAGCATACAACTCAGCTGGCAAAAGCAAAGTATTAAAATAGAAAAGCCTACATACAAGTATGTTGATGAAAAAATTAAAAGTCATGGCGCACAACTTGCAACAATGCAGAAAAGAAAAAAAATGTCACTGTCCACAAGGATGAAATTGCTATATTGCTGTGTCAATTAAGGGGAGTTACATTTTTAAATTGTAGCACATCAGAATTTTGGTTCGATAGTTAAACTTTGTAAATGTTTGTTACATAAAAAAAACAACATAGCTTGGTATATATTTAAAGAGATGATACAAAAGATCAAAAGCTAAAGTACAAGCTACACATTTTCTAGTAACATGACAAAGGGATAAGGAATAAAAAGCCTTTTATATGTCACTGGAGGCCTTCATTTTCTCAGGCTAGTACTTGTTAGCTAAGGCTGGGTTCACACATTATACTGTATTTTACTGCGACATTTTTTATTAGTTTTTATTTTAATAGCGTATACATTTTATTTTTAATTAGCGTATACATTTTATTTTTAATTAGCGTATACATTTTGTTTTTAATTAGCGTATACATTTTATTTTTAATGCAGGTGGTTTTGTAATTAATTTGGAATATAGGTGAAATATGGGATATAAGGGTTATAAAAAAAAAAGTGCATGTCTTTAATGCAGTTGAACACTGTCTGAGTTTTCTTATATTTAGTCTTACTTGCTGCAGCATAGACTGCTCCACTTTTCTCTGCAACTGGTTTATTGATTTATTAAGGATGGGTTCCCACATTGCAGTTGAAAAATGCCACAGATGCAACAAAAGTGCAAGCAATAGAAAAAAGGCAGATGTTTTTCAAAAAACATGTTTTTTTTTAGTTGAACCCAATCTCACTTGTGCTCGGAGTCCATTACAAAACCACCTGCATTCAAAAAAACATGTTTTTAATGCATGTTTTTTTTTTTTTTTTTTTAAGCAGTTGAGAAACGCAACACAAACCAAACAAAAACGCAACGTGTGAACCCAACCTAGAGCTTATCTTTGCTACGTCTGAGCTTTGACACTTGTACTTGCATGTGTCTAGCATTGCAGCTCATCTCTATTTGAGCTGCAATGCCTCATGCAATCTGTAGATAGGTGTGGTTCTGTTTTTGACAGAATTTTCTTCCTTTTAATTGTCTTAAACATTCACATTAGGTTAAATATACACGTGATGGTTTTGCTGGGGATTTTAAACCAAAATTTTTTTTGCATTTATTTCCATTGGAAACGGCAAAATCTTAAGGAATTGTTTATTTGCAAATTTAAGTGCACATTTTGCCTTCTCCCATTAACGTCAATTTAAAAAAAAAAAAAAAGCCACAATAGATCCGCAACAATTCTGCAACACAATTCAAACTAAATTTTAGCGCAAATCTGGGACCTGCACCTATCTCGAGAATGGGCCCCACAAAACGGAGAGGTAGTCAGAAAGCTCCTATTGGGTTGGAACTTGATTGGATTTTCGAGAACAACCGACTGCCTATTTTGTGGAAACCCCCCCTTAAAGCCTCTTCATCTTTCACAGCTACAGCTCTTAGGGTGCTTTCACATGGAGCATTTTTAGTGTTTTTTTTTTTTTTGTTTTGTTTTTTTACAGAAATGCACAGAATTAATTGTGTATTTCTGCCCAAAAAATTTATCAACAACGCACCAAAAAAAGCTCCGTTTTTTGCTTCGGTGTTTTTGCAGACATACACAGCAATGAATGCTGTACATTTCTGCAACCAAAAATGCATCAAAAAACACTGTGTCAAAGCACTCTTAGTTTGTCCCAAGCTGATGATGGAAAAAGTAACAAAAACATATTTTTGAATGAGAGATTTTTACATGGCTTGTGTCCTTCCCAAGAGCTTGCCGAAAGTCTTAAAATCTGATGAAAAGGTATTCAGCCTTAGCCATTTCTGGGTTTAATGTTCCTCTGACTAGGGCAATATATATATTTTTTTTTTTTAAATACTACTTTTTATTAACTACTGACTGTATTTAATTATGATCGTGTTTTTTTATTTGTAGGTGCAGTGTTGCTGGCGAGTATACAAGGCTTAGCACTAAATGTTGACCCAGTATTATATTTGTGGCTTCTCTACCAACCTCAGAAGAAAGGAGATCGACAGCCTCATCAGGTAACACTTTGGGTCTCCGTGACCATTTCAGCACTAATTCACTACAGTTAAAGTCAACATCACATAATTCTGCGCTGTGTTTATTGCTTGTGTCTATTGGCCCCACTGCAGTTCCTCCCGGATACAGAGCTACCATTTTATTCTTTCCTATTATACATCATACTATCAGTATTGATTATGTATTGTTCCTACAAGACGTATGCTTATATTTTATCATCTTTTAATACTTTGTTGTCCAATGTCAGAAAAATGTGTGGTTCTTTTTTACTATTTTACTTTTACTGAAGAAAGATAAAAGAACTGTAAACAGGAGCCTACAGCTTGCCCTACAAATTAGTAGACCAACCAACCATTGCGTTTGGAATCCTGGCGACTTTTCCCCCAGTTGCAGATATCGGGGAAGGGAAGATTATGGTGCATGGATTTCAGCTGGTCTGAGCCTTTTGTTCTTAGGCAACCTAAGCAACCACCAAAGCTTCCCTGTTTACCCGAAAATAAGACATCCCCCGAAAATAAGACACAGTGCATTTTTTTTATGCAATTCAGAGTTTGGCTGCTTATGTTTGTGATGAAATCACTGCAGTAAATTAATACATGTGGATTTTTGTTCAACTGTAAATGTGAATTCTTGTTCATGGAAAAATAAGACATCCCCTAAAAATAAGTGTTAGCTCGTCTTTAGGAGCAAAAATTAATATAAGAGTTACTACTCTCTCTACCATTCAAAACATATGCATGCTTGGCCAAGTCTGGCATGCAAGTTTATCGGAGATTAGAGTGATTTCATTCAAACAAATGTGTAGCACACGACTACGCGAACTGCATGGCCTGCTTAAAGGGAACCTGTCACATAGATTATGCCCCCCTTGCTGAGGACAGCACAAGCTAGTGTCAGACCTGCTGTTTCCAGCGCTGTGCCCCTTATTCTGTAAGATGCTGGCGTTTTAGAGCATTTAATGCTCAAATCTTATTCAAGAGCAGGTGTTAGCCCCACCCACTAAAGGCTAGCCCGCCCCCCTGGCAGTTATTCACATGTTTCTACCTATTCAAAGTAGTAGGTTAGTCAGTTGTGAGGTGGGCGGGACTAGCCTCAGGTGGGTGGGGCATAAAAAACCGACTCTTTACATGACTCTTTTCCTATCTGAAAACTGCAGATTTGAGCATTAAATACTCGAAAACTACAGCATCTTACAGAATAAGGGACAGAGCACTGGAAACAGCAGGTCTGACACTGGCTTGTGCTGTCCTCCACAAGTGTGGCATAAACTAAGTGATAGGTTCTCTTTAAAGGGGTTGTCTCACTTCAAGGATTGCTTTTTATGTTGAAGATCTTGCAAAAACAAGTCACTTTGCAATATGTGTCCATTAACAGTGTCCTACCTATTCCTTGATATCCCCTCTTGTATGGGCTCCATCAGCTCCTCAGGTTGCTTTAGCTACAGAACTGTTTGATCTATCCTGATAGCCTGTCAGCACTGGTTGCTATAGCTACAGACCTGCCTTCTACTGCAGCCTAGTGGAAGCCAGTAAACATGCCCCTGAATTCAAAATGAAAACAAGAAAACAGGACTGAGGTAAGATGAATCAATGTAGTGAGACAACCCCTTTAAGTATGACCATCTGTTGGTGGCATCTGTCACATACTATGAATAAAGCTAACCTGATGGTTGCTGTGAATGCCTATAGAGAAATCATAGGCTCCATGATGGCTCCATTTCTTGGCTGTATATGGTAGACTATGCTTTTTTTTTATCCTGCACATATAGCATATACCGCCTCTATTTTCTTTTTTTTCCTCTGTGGGTGCTATCCCACAATGAATACCACCAACGGGCAACAAAATGTCGTGAGAGCACACCCTAGTTTATGTAGCTAGGAATGGTATTCTATTAGAGATTGTATTGCACAAGAGATATTTAGTGCAGCTGCTATGAGTCTTGATGTACAAATAATAAATAACCTGCGGGTATCTGACTACATGAAACAAAATTGTTTAAGCCGGTCTGGCTTACAACTCCTTCAGTTGCATCTAGTTATTCTGCTAAGGAAATTTAGTGTTACATGGTGTCCATTCAGATGGATAGGTCTGTCGGAATGTGAGCCAATGATATTCTGTGTTTTCTGTGATTCATGTCCGTATACCCCAATATGACATAGTCAGGGTTATCCTATCATTGTCCACAGTGATTTCTGTTCTCAACTGCTTAATTAAAGGGACACTACCATTATTTTTTTTTCTTCACATATTGACAAGCAATATGTGACTACTATATGTAATTTTAAAAAAGGGGCTTTTTTTTATTTGACTTCCTGGTTTATCTATTTGACTTCACCTCTGTGAGCTCTGATGGCAAAATAAAGCTGTCAAAATATTTTTTTAAATAATTAATGAAATATGGGAATGGATTAATAGCACTTTTTCTATTTTTGCAGCTAATACCCAGCTATGTAGTGAAGTGCAATCTATGGAAGATTTTCATAAATTGCAAGCAGACCTGGACACACTGAGTGTTTGGGCATCCAGTTGGCAAATAAGGTTCAATGTAGATAATTGTAAAGTTGCATCTGGGTATTAATAATCTGCATGCACAAATATGTCCTAGGAGTAAAACTGGGAGAATCACTTGTTGAGAAGGATCTGGGCATAACTGTAGGTCATAGACTACAGAACAGCATGTAGTGTCAATCAACTACCAATAAGGCCATCAGGATATTGGCGTACTTTAAAAGAGGCATGGACTCACAGGACAGGGATGTAATATTACTGCTATGTAAAACATTGGTGCAGACTCATTTGGAATTTGCTTTTCAGTCCTGAGCTCCAGTTTATGGAAAGGATGTCACTCTCCTCTTCCTATGGCCTCACCCGGTGGACCTCGGGAGCCACTCAGAAAGACGCACACTGCACCTCATCTTCCCCCGCCTCTGGCCCCTATCTAACCTCTCAAACTCTCCTTTCCACATTTCTGACCACAACCTGCTTACCTTTTCCACCATCTCCACTCCACCTACCGCTCCTGCCATAAATGTAGCTCTCCCCTGCAGGAACCTACAAAACCTTAACCTTTGCGTTCCCTCTGACTCTCTTGTCCCCCTCTCTACCATATACTCATTTGCTGACCCAGACGCAGCCACCACTTACTACAACAACACAGTCACGTACACTCTTGACACGGTCGCCCCTCTCACAACCAACAGAACCCGCAAAATCAACAGACAACACTGGTGCACAGACACCACCAAACAGCTGAGACGAGCTTCCAGAATTGCTGAACGCTGCTGGAAGGAAACCCGCTCCTCCGCTGACTTCGCCACATACAATCACTACATACATTTAAATCTGCATTCACCTCAGCCAAACAGGATTACTTCACCACTGCCATATCCTCCGTGTCTCACAACCCAAGACAACTTTTTAACACCTTCAACTCTCTCCTCCATCCACCAAAACCCCATCCCCCATCTCTCCTATCAGCAGATGATTTCGCCATTCATTTTCTAAATAAGATCAATCTCATCAGACAAAGCTTCACCCCACAGTCCCCTCCACCTACTTCTATTCCGGCAACGTCCCCACAGCCCACCCCTATACCGGCATAGTCCCCACCACCCACCTCTACACCTCCACATCACTACTCCTCCCTAACATGCTTCTCTCCTGTCACGCATGACAAGCTTTCCTCTCTACTGTCCAAATCCAACCTCACTACCTGTAATCATGACCCATTGCCAATCAAATGTATGTAAAAGATAAGTACGATGACTGTAAATAAAATTACAGTAACCTCATGTGCCAAGCTGTAGTGGATGGAGAGATATGGAGCCTGAAAGTCACAAGTTCAAAACATTGTTACCATTTTGCTTGTGAGTGTAAAATATATTTATTGGATACGACTTTAGAACACGAAAAAATTGTAAATATGCAAAACCCTGCAGGTACATTCGTGGAGTCTCTGAATTTGTTCTGAGAAATAGTATTGCCTCCATCAGATCCCGCATACATGACCTCACATCTGATCTCATTATTTCCAGGCTAGAGAACGGCCTCTCTACACTAACTTGGGTTGGGGGTAAAGCGGAGACCACAGGGGCAACATCTCTAACAATGTCAGGGTATAAAGGAATTGCCTCAGCCACAATCAGTTTTGATGAATGGTTGAACTCTTCTACTTCTTTGAAAGCAGGTGAAACATTTTGCTGAAATTTGTTTGCCCTGGGAGCGGAATCTTTTCCCCTGGGACAGCACTTTGCCTGCTCCATGTCATCAATTACACTCCTCATGTGATGAGGCTGAAGATATGGGAGCAGTAGCACTGGCCAGACCCAATTCCTCTTGCTCTTTGCACTGCATCAAACAAACTGTACTAACTAATTATATATTTTGGGAGTCGGTCCATTTTATGACGACTCCGACTTCTGCAAAATAGGCACCAACTCCACAGCCCTGGTTTCCGACCCCACCACTCTCCTGAAACCGCCCTAACCAAAGTCACCAATGACCTAGCAACTGCCAAAGCCTCATGCCACTGCTTCTGCTCCTATATTTGTCCTCTGCCTTTGACACTGTCGACCATTCACTCCTGCTACATATCTTCTCCTCACTCGGCATCACAGACTTGGCTCTTTCCTGGATCTCCTCTTACCTCACTGATCGAACAATCAGCTTCTCTCACTCCCACACCACCACCTCATCCCATCCACTCTCCGTTGATGTCCCCAGGGGTCTTTCCTGGGCCCACCATTTTTATCTCTCTATACACTCTTGGCCTGGGTCAACTCATAGCATCACCTGGTTTTCACTACCACCTGTATGCTGACGATACCCAACTCTACATCTCCGGCCCAGATGTCACCTCTCTGCTCTCCCAGATCCAAGACTGTCTTTCGTCCATATCCTCATCCTTCTCCTCCCGCCTTCTAAAACTAAATGTGGAGAAAACTGAATTCATCATCTTTCCAACATCCCACTCTATCCCTTCACCTAATCTATTTATCACAGACAATGGCTCTACTCTCTCACCGGCTCCACAAATCCGCTGCCTTGGGATAACCTTTGACTCCAATCTGTCCTTTAAACCACACATCCAAACCTTTACCTCTGCCTGCTGCCTCCACCTGACAAATATCTCCTGAATCCGCTCATTCCTTAACTTCGAAAGCACAAAAATGCTTGTCCATGCCCACATCATCTCCTGCCTAGACTATTGCAACATCCTTCTCTGTAGCCTCCCATCTAGCACCCTCGCTCCCCTTCAAACCATCCTTAACTCTGCCACCCGTCTGATTCACCTCTCTCCTCGCTACTCCTCAGCCTCTCCCCTCTGCCAATCTCTGCACAGGCTACCCATTGCCCAGCAAATCCAGTTCAAGTTAGTAACCTTAACCTACAAGGCGCTCCATAACCTCTCCCCTCCATACATCTCTGCCTTAATCTGTAGATCCCTCCCCTCACGCACTCTCCGCTCCTCATATGACCTTCTTTTCTGCTCTCCCCTTATCAGCTCTTCACATATCCATCTCCAAGACTTCTCCCGTGCTTCCCCACACTCTGGAACTCACTACCCTAACACATCAGACTCTCCCCCACTCTCACTAGCCTCAAAACCAACCTGAAAACCCACCTCTTCAGGATTGCCTATACCCAACAATACCCCCATTGCACTACTCCACCCCACAAACATGTCTGCCCCTCACCTTCTGTCTCTTCCCTCCTTCCCTGTAGACTTTAAGCCCTCATGGGCAGGGCCCTCTTTCCCTCTGCAACAGTTATTATTATTTATTTATTTTAGAGCGCCCTTTGGTCCAGAGCCCTGTACATTCGAGGGGGGTTATATACATAACATTGGTCAAACAAGTACAAGGTGACAATAAATAACTAACGAAGCTAGAGAGTGGAAATACGAGCAGCCAAACTAATAAGGGGAATGGAGCATCTTACTTATGAGGAGAGGTTAAAATAATTTAACTTATTTAGTCTTGAGAAAAGACCACTACAGAGAGACATGATTAATATTTATAAGTATATGAATGGCCCCTACTAAAAGCATGATGAAAAGATATTTCATGTAAAACCCCTTCAAAAGACAATGGGGCACTCCCTCTTCCTGAAGTAAAAAGGATTCAATCTCCAGAAGAGAAAAGCTGCCTTTAGCATGAGAACTGTGAATCTATGGAATAGCCGCCCGAGGAGCTGGGAACAGCAGGAACAGTTGAAGGTTCAAGAAAGGCTTAGATAACTACTTACTACTAAATAATATGAATACTTATGTAGCCGTATAAAACCACTAGATTCAGTCTGATGGCAACTTTTGGATCAGGAATGAAATATTCCTTAAGGGCAGATTGGTTCTTGCCTTTTGGGTCCTAAAGTCTGTATCAGTCGGAGAAACTAAGCTGAAAAACTCCCCTATCTTTCTCACTTCATCCACATCTTTCCCAACCCTTGATTGATCTTGATGGACATAGGTCTTTTTTTTTTTTTTTTAAACCGTACTAAGTAACATTTTCCAGGAATGTTTTGATTTTAACAAAAATATCCCTTTAATATTATCTTTCTATAATTGACTATTATTTCCTAGATCATATTTGGGAGGACAAAAGAAGGTTTGTGTTTCAGAGACCTTAATATTTAGCTGATCTGTTGGGAAAATCTTTTTTTCACGTTCCTACATAACTTAGATAAAAGAATAGTCGTTTGTGTATGCAAACCAACCTTCCTACAAATTAGGTTATGTGCGCACTTTTCTCGATTCTGTCGTGATTGAACATTTCATTTTGAGAGCCCCTAGAGTCCGTCCAGTTATTGAAAGGCATAAACAGCGACAGCTCCTGTTTCTGGCTCTGCTCTGGCAGAGATCCTGTGAACCTGCTAAACACTTAATTATACCAGTTTTACCTTTCACCTGCCGAATGTACAACATTGCAATGTTTATTTTTTCTGCTTTTTCCCCCCTCAGCCGCTAGGATCCGCTCCCCTTGCCATGCCACTGTTGAGGAAGAAGGAGGATGAGGTGTCAATTGGCAGCACGCCCTTGGCAAAGCAGGCATCGAATCAGCCGTCTGAGTATGCCAGCAGTCCTGTCAAAACAAAAACCGTAACAGGTATGCTCTCTTCTATAGCTGAGAAAATACATATCGGGAGCTTTTAGTGGGTCAGCTGTGCAAACATGCTCAGGCACCTTTGGGCTTTTCACAAATAGCCCCTGTGTTAGAGATTTAATGTTTCTATAATTAAAAGCCATCCGTTCTTATTATTTCTACAGCTCATGTTCTGCTTTTCTTCTTGTTCATTTTTTTTTTTATACTACAACATTACTTCTGTTTTCCTCATTTTGTTTTAAAGTAGCACATGTTTGCCCTCTAGCTTAGTAAGGTGACAAAATCCTAAAGTTACTTATCTGCTCTGTACAAGAACACATAGCAGCAATATATAATTAGTGAATTTGGGACATGGCAGACTCCTATAACAACGTATATAAAATGTTGAGTAATCTCCGTAGGTCAGTCCTTAATTAACCTCCAAAAGGGCTTGGATTACCAAGGGCTACATTCACACACACAGTTTCTGAAGCAGCTTTGACCTCTAAATAAGTATAAAAATATATATTTTTTTCGTTCACTGCTGTTACCCATGTAGATTTTGATGATTTTTTCATTGTTGATTTGTGATCAGATCCTATGGACTTAATAAACCAAACAAATTTCTGTATGGGGAAATCTATAAGATATGGATTATTTGGGTTTAGGAAAGTGCTAAAAAAAGCAAAGTTTTTAGAGATCAAACATACTTTTTTTAGCAATGGTGTTCTCTGATCCTTTTGAAGCGCAAGTATGGGCGTATTCACACTATTATCATTGGTTCTATGTGGAGCCTCCATCTTCTTTTGATATGACTTAAAGAATAGTACAACATGCAGTGCTAATATTCTTGTCAAAATGATAGATTTCATTGTAGTCGATGTCCATCGAACGGAATTAGTGTCTTTTGAATGATGGATCCACCACTGATGTCCTGATTTCAAGCTTTCCATTATAATGTGTTGTAGCAACACTTTAGGTATACTCTTTTCTAGTGATGCCTCAGAGTCCAATTTACTATTACCTATGGGATTCAAATTATTGTTTTAACAGCATAATCAAGATTTTAATGGGTTTTGCATATGTATTAATTTATTAAATATAGTTAGTTACTTGGATACTAACCATACTATATAAGTATGTATTGACCTACATTGATGAATGTACATACCGAAAACCAAATCTAGACTAATACCAGATTGGTGTTTTATGTTGAGAGAAAAAATAAACTAGTCTATCGCCTTTTTTCTATGCAATTGTATCACCAGAAACCACCCCACTCATGCACTGAGGGTATGTGAGTGGTTGTTCTATTGGTATTTTTGCATTTGTGCAATCTTCCCATGCATTATACTGTGGCTTTTCTGCATACTGGTGTGAACAGGTGTTAAGTTGGTGTGCAGTTTTTTATCATATAATTGTTACCCTAGCAGTGAGGTATGTGAGCTTTTGCTCTGCAAATTAGCTGCACCTGTCAATTTTTCCCAGTTAGCACAAAGGCCAGAGCTGCCAGCTTCTGGGTTCAGTTTAGTCCAGCTATTGAGCTGTGAATATGGCCCAAAAACATTGTGGTGTTTTTTAATTAAAGAAGCACTTTACTATTCTTAAAATGTGGAAATGATTTCATAATAGCTATTGTGTTGAAATATGATCAAAAGGAGTCACAGGCTCTGCTTCTCATAAGAAACTATGATGACATTTCTTGTTTGGGTTTTGGTAAGGTACAATGTTGAGTTCAGTGACCATTTCTTTTCTCTGTAATTTACATACAGTAATAATTGCCATATTATCTTTCTGATCACTTATAATCACTAAAGTGCAGGCTCGTCTTACTGGTATGTTCTCACTTGTTCAACAACCTATCCAAGTCCTTTAATTAAACAGTAAACTTAACCTGACATATTACAGATGAATTAGGTAAAGCTATTTCTCACTGTTACTCTCCTTAGGCTGAATGACTTTAATATCAAATAATAAAGAATTCACGTTCTTAAAAAGAAATCTTAACTCCCTTTGAACAGTTATTTTCATTAAGGGCTCAATGCTTTGGAGAAATCCCTACAAGGAGTGTAGTTCAACAATAAATTAAATGAGTTTTCCAAGTCTTTTAAAAAATTACCTATAACCCATTACTATACTCTCATATTTGCTTGGTTTCGGTTCCACCAGAGCTCTATTGTCTAAGGCCGGTCCACAGCTGATGACGTCACGTTTATGGCTCCTGTGATGCTGCTAGCAATCACTTATATTAAGTCACTAAATAATTTCAAATAATAGTTTCAAAATGTTTTTTAGTCCCACTAGGGACTAGCTATGCTATTTCTTGGTTGTTCATGTAATACATGTATTGTGAACAGCCAACATCGCCATTCTAATGGATATGGTAAGATAGCACATCTGAGGGTCGTTGGAAGCCTCCCAGCTTGCATGACAAGCCATCAACATCCCACAATCACATCACAATAGGGTTGACGGAGTGACCATTTTCTATCCCCTCTTTACTCCATAGAGGTTTGGTAATTTTTGACTATAATGCTCTTGTATTTGTCGATAATGCAGTACATTAAAAAGGTTAGTTTATAAGAAAAGATCTTCAGTTTTGTATTAAACTTTGGGTTTCGATTCACTGTTGCAGTCAGTGATTAAGTGTACATCCAGAGGTAACAAACAATTACAATTGTACACAATCTATGCAATGTTCTTAAAAGGGGTAATGATACTCATTAAGGAGAGGCTCCATATAGGTTTGTGGAGACTTATACAACATTTTCACTTCATTGAAATCTAAATATATTCAAAATGGCTCATGAGCAATGAGCTAGGACTCTGCAGCACCACATAAAGTGTTTGTCAAGTCACATCAGACTCCGAGTCTTGCAATGTGAATGGAAGTATTGCCCACCAGATATTTACAGACTGCTGTTTTGTGATTTTTGCCCCTTATCAGTGCAGAGTAGCATACTGGTTGATGAATAGGTCTCCACACACCTACATGTTGCCTCTACCTAATGAGAAACATTGCCCCTTTAGTGCTATAGCTAGAGCTCTGCACTGATGAGGGTCAAACACCCCGAAACAGCTGTATGCAGATGAATAACTGGTATGGTATTAATCCTATTTGCATTGCAAAACTCAGTGAGTCATCGAATACCTGGCACTGCAGAGTCTTAAATGAGCCATTTAGAATGTATATACAGTATTCTTTGAGCAGAATGTATCCCTAGTCTGCACTGATGAGAGGCAAACATCACTAAACAGCTGTCTACAGACAATAGACTCTTTCCTATTGAAAAGTTACTGGCTTGGCCTAAAGTATTCAGTAAAGTCTCAAGCACTTGGGTTGGATGTGACTGTTAGGGATGCTGATTCAAATAGGTGGCACCAGGGACCTAGTTGTCTTACTTAAAGTCTATTTGCATTCTTGATTTCTCAAGAAGTATTGTATAACCTGTAAAGTCTTCCTACAACTTTATAGTGCTCTCTTTAAGGAAAACGTAACCTCCCCCAGAAATAGTTCACCCAAGACGTTACTGTAATATGGCCAAACCAAAAAATAATACAAATCAAGAGCATCTACCTAAAAATTGTGCCAAATTAATCACTGAGACTCTGTGTTATATAGTAATTCTGGCGAATGTTTAGCTGCTTTTATAACCGTATACAATAGTTCTGCTGAAATGTTTTCACATTTTTTGGCACATGGTGTTGCATGGTAGTAGTCATCCTCCATTCTAAACCACACCCTTTTCATTAAGTCATGTTGCTATCTTGGACAGGGCATCAAAGTATCTAAAAATTGTCTAAATCCTATAAAGTTGGGAGTATCTTCAGAGAAAAAAGGATGACTAATTAATACTTTTATTTACTGTTTTGCGATAGGCAAACTTAGACTCAATTTTTCTCTATAGTTCAACACTCATAATACTTAAAGGGGTTGTATCATTACTTTAAATGGTCTTCAGAATAAGGGGACAGTGACAACAAGCAACTTTGCAATTGGATGTCATTTGCAAAGCTGTTCTGTTTTCACTGTCTCCCTTATCTTCTGTTTCTGTAAACACAGTTCCCCAGTGCCGGTCGGATTCCTCCTCCTTTCATTTAATTTACTGACAGTTCTACTAATTTACATTCTGTCTGGCCCCGGTCGTATTCACGTGCATTCCTGCCTCTCTCACTCAAAGTAAGGGACCGGCACAATTTCACTCTGCACAGCCAGCAGAAGCACAGAGGCACTGCACCTGCTTCTACAATCAGAAAACAGCTCAATTGTACGTCGGTGCCTAATGCAAACATAGACGGAGCATTAGGCTGCCTCTTTCACACAAAGTAAGGGACCGACAGCCATTTCACTCTGCATAGCCAGAAGAAGCACAATAATACTGCAGGTCTTCTACAATCAGAAAACAACATAATTGTGTCTCGATGCCTAAATGCCCCTGAATGTAAACATAGAAAGGAGACAGATCTGTGCTGCTCAGCATGAGTTCGTAGAAGACTGGATTCAATTGTAACAAACCTCCAGCTGTGAGAGGAGAGAGTTCATAGAAGATTGTCTAGACTGCAAGCCTGTGGTATGTAAACATTCTTACAAAATAAGACTGCATTGGGAGAATGACACAGTGACATGTGGACTCGGGGGGAGCCTCGGGAGGGAGCATGAACAGTGAAGCGGGGCTTGATGTCATCAGTTAAGAAACACCCAGCTGGGAGGGCAAGAAACGCCCCTGAATTTGTAGAGCCGAGAAGCTAAGGGGACAATTAAACACACGAACAGAAGAAGCAATACATCCTCTTTAACTTTTAATAAAACCTATTTCTAAAAGTACAATTTAACCTATTTAAAATTCTTACTAGTTCTCTCCTTAGTTCTAAATTAGTCTTATCTCATATTGAAATTCGCAAGATATATTTTTTCAATATGAGATAAGACTCATTTAGAAATAAGGAGAGAACTAGTAAGAATTTTAAATAATAGGTTAAATTGTACTTTTAGAAATAGGTTTTATTCAAAGTTAAGTATTGAGAGTGTTGAACTATAGAGAAAAATTGAGTTTGTTTGCCCATGGCAAAATAGTAAATAAAAAAGAAAAGTTGTCTAAAGCACATGATGCGATGTAAAGCAAATATGCCAGAATTTTGGTGCAATTGCCATAGTAAATGTGTTCACTGTGTGTTAAACCAACCTCACCACACTGTCTTACAATGTGCCACATTTATCATCGTGTTGATGCATCTGGTGCATGTTAGAATGGTCTAGCCTAACTTTCCACCATTTTTGAGTTGGCTTATTTTATGCCTTTAACTGCGACAATTTTGGCACTTTTTTACGCTAGGCATCGTACACTATGAAATGTCCACTTTACATGAAACCACACCTATTTTACCAAGGTCATGCCTCTTTAATAGTAGGTGCAGAGGTGTCTAAATAGTCTAAAGCACATACTGTGATGTAAAGCATGCACAACAGTATTTTTAGCATAAATTGCAGCAGAATTCTGGTGTAACTGAATTGATAAATGTTCCCCACTGTTTTTTGGGGGTTATGTTTAGTTCCTGTAGTGGTGCAACTCAGAACCACAGCTCTACAACCAAGTATTAACAAGGGCCGGTGGTCTTGAAAACTGCTGTAGCTTTGTTCATACTTCCATTTAAAGGGAACCTGTCAGCAGGGCCGGACTGGGACCAAAAAGCAGCCCTGGCACACAAACCTCACCAGCCCTCATGAAAAAATACCCCCATTGCAGAACAATGTGTCGTGATGGATTCTGCTTTACTTTATCACACCTTTTAAATATGCAAAACACACTAATATTACATAAGAAACCAGCATAAGATAGATTATAAATTAAACACCTAATCACATGGTCAAGGACTGGGGTCACACTTGCTCTTTTAGCCAAGACAAATGTAGGCTACCACTGTGCACCAACATAATCAATAATAGCAGCATGGAGTGACCGTACCACATAGTAGTTAAATACTACTTCTATATTGCTTGTCTACAGAGTATCATCACCCTGCAGACTATGCAAAAAACTAGAAAACTGTATTTGCGGCCAAAATACATAACAATTGAAGAGAACCTGTAACACCTTCTGACTCTTTTAGAAAATGCTATTTTCCCTCATGAAATAACAATTCTCAAAAATCTTCTCTTATTAAATTCAATATTGCGCTATTCCTCTGTTATTCCTCCTGGAAATGAATGATGTTACCTCTCCCCTTGTTAAAAGCCTATGTTCCTACACAGTAACAGTGTCCAGTCGTCGCTGATGATATCAGTCTGTTAGGATCACATCCTATTACAAGGGAGTTTTTACGGTAGTATACAACAATTTTGAATTGACTGTTAAATAGCTGCACAAATTTGCTGGTAAACACCAGATTTACTCACAAAACTGTTAAATGTAAAAACCAAAGCTGCAGCGCCCACATCACTGTTTTTCGCCACACTATCTATCCTTAGGGCATGTTCACATGATGAATTGGACGGATAATTTGTGCCTGTAAGACAAGGATTTGACGCCGATTTTCAGAGGCAGATTTTCAGCCTCCTACACAATGTGAGGTCTCAGAATCCACCTCAAGTATTGGCATGTCAATTCTTTACCATTGCTGAAAAGAAGGTAGCACTGAGGAAAATCAGCGATGCCAATTTACCATAGGAAACAATGTAAGATGGATTACACGCCGATTCTAAGGCAGGTTCAGCGCTGAATCCACCCCAGAAACTGCATCAAAATCAGCGGCGTGAGGTCCCCTTACCCTGGGGCTACACTGAGACCTTCTGCACCACTAATGACTTGTTTTAACTCCTGAGAGACCACCGCATGTAACTCAGTGCATGGCTTTGTACTGCAGCTGGAGCTCTATAGCTAAAATCATTCCTGTCATTTTAGGTTACATTTGCTCCAGTTCACAATAGTATATACTTTATGTGCTGGACACAGAAGATTGGTCGACCCCCAGCACATGGAGCATAGACTGACATAACAGAGCAAACAAAGTCCAAAAGAGATGACGACATTTGTGGTGTTTGCTATGGCTGTGTTGTGATGTCAGGCAGGATACATCAGGAGACCTTTCAAAGTCCTGAAACATGATTTCAATGGGGGCTGAGCTTCATCTTAAAAAGGTGTAGGCCTTATTTATCCATATCCAAGAGAAATAACAGAGGAACGCCACAACACAAAGAGTGAAGGAAGGACGCTGCAGATTTGTTATCGCCCCGGAAACAAAAAACCTTACAAAATGCCCCTCAGCCAACTACATATATACACTCACCGGCCACTTTATTAGGTACACCATGCTAGTAACGGGTTGGACCCCCTGGATTGAGATCTGGTGACTGTGGTGGCCATTTGAGTACAGTGAACTCATTGTCATGTTCAAGAAACCAGTCTGAGATTGATTCCAGCTTTATGACAAGGAGCATTATCCTGCTGAAAGTAGCCAACAGATGGGGGGTACATTGTGGTCATAAGGGATGGACATGGTCAGCAACAATACTCAGGTAGGCTGTGTGGCGTTGCAACGATGCTCAATTGGTACCAAGGGGCCCAAAGAGTGCCAAGGAAAATATTCCCCACACCATGACACCACCACCACCAGCCTGAACCGTTGATATCAAGGCAGGATGGATCCATGCTTTCATGTTGTTGACGCCAAATTCTGACCCTACCATTCCGAATTGTCGCAGCAGAGAATCGAGACTCATCAGACCAGACAACAGTTTTTTCCAATTCTTCTACTGTCCAATTTCGATGAGCTTGGGCAATTTGGAGCCACAGTTTCCTGTTCTTAGCTGAAAGGAGTGGCACCCGGTGTGGTCTTCTGCTGCTGTAGCCCATCTGCCTCAAAGTTCGCCGTACTGACGTGCGTTCAGAGATGCTCTTCTGCCTATCCTTGGTTGTAACGGGTGGCTATTTGAGTCACTGTTGCCTTTCTATCAGCTCGAACCAGTCTGCCCATTCTCCTTTGACCTCTGGCATCAACAAGGCATTTCCGCCCACAGGACTGCCGCTCACTGGATGTTTTTTCTTTTTCGGACCATTCTCTGTAAACCTAGAGATGGTTGTGCGTGAAAATCCCAGGAGATCAGCAGTTTCTGAAATACTCAGACCAGCCCTTCTGGCACCAACAACCATGCCACGTTCAAAGGCACTCAAATCACCTTTCTTCCCCATACTGATGCTCGGTTTGAACTGCAGGAGATTGTCTTGACCATGTCTACATGCCTAAATGCACTGAGTTGCCGCCATGTGAATGGCTGATTAGAAATTAAGTGTTAACGAGCAGTTGGACAGGTGTACTAATAAAGTGGCCAGTGAGTGTGGTGTTGTATATATATATATATATAATATTATATATATATATATATATATAATATATATATATATATGCGCTCTATACCAACACCGCTGCCAAAGTCTTGGCAGTATAATATGGTAAAATAATAGCACTCATTCATTTATTGAGCACTATGATTTTATGGTATATTCCCCAACACACCGTACGCTGCAGGGCGTATTTCGGTACATTGTGCCTGCAATTCGGATAATTCATAGCTCTCATTGAGAATACCTGACGTTTTTCCCGACGTACATTATGTGGCGGGGAAGACAATTGACATGTCACCGCTTCCCAGGGTTTATGCGACAGGGAGAGTGAAAGTCGACGGGGGCCGGCAGTCAGTGCTTTAGAAGTACACGCTGGCCAACGCATACTTCTAAAGCACCCAACGTATTGCTGCTCACACACCCCCAAGACCCAGCACACATACCCCAAGACCCAGAAAACACTTGATCTGTATACAGCGCTTATTGAGCACCATGCATGCAGTAATCACTCTCACACCTGCACAAACACTGTGCAGCCGCCAACTCTTCATTTTATTTTAAAAAAAATCACAAACATGATGAGGGGAGGGGAGAAGGGAACTCTTGAAGGGTAGAAGTTTATGTGGGGGAGAGCACCTGAGGGAGGGGGGGGGCACAGAGACATGAATGGAGGGAACACCTGTAGGGATGGATGGAAGCACAGAGACATGAATGGAGGGGGTACTTGAAAGGGGGGGGGGTGCACAAAGACATGAAGGGAGAGGAGCAACCACACATGGGAGGCACAGTTAATGAAGGGGGAGGGCATCAAGAGGAGAGGAAGGAAAGGGAGCACACACATGAAGGGGGAGGGTGGACAACAACACAGAAGTGAAGGCTACCCTTACCAGTAACACTGGACCAGCTTCCTCTACTCACCCTCCTTGAAGCTGGCAGACACTGAGCTGCTGCAGTGTGACAGGTGTCCTCTGCTGTGCTGCCTGCACACTGCCATCAGGCAGGGGAGGCTGCTGAGCTCTTTCTATGCAGGAGGGATCCCTCTGGTCCCAGGTTAGTGGCCCCTCTTCCTGCAGGTGCCTTGGTCTGTCCTACTGATAGCCTAGTCCAGGCCCCTGCACTCCTGGCAGAACGGGGCTGTGTGTGAGGGAGGGGGCGGGGCTGTGTGTGAGGGAGGGGGCGGGGCTGTGGGAGGGAGGGGGCGGGCCTCGCATCACAGGGAGTTGAGCTCTACACAGGAGAACAGGGAGTGACACACAGAGACCACTGACAGTCCCCTGCAGTCCCCTGCTGAGAGGCCATGTGTGAAAGAGGGGGCAGGGCTTCACAGGAAGTGCAGTGAATAAATTATAAGCAAGACAGCCCCTGTGTGAGCAAACAGCCCGGCCCCTCTGGAAAATGCCCGGCTTGCCCAATCTGCAGTCCGGGCCTGCCTGTCCGGTTGTTTTACCAATCTATACTGTCTCAATGGCTTTTTACAGCACCAGACCTCCTCCGGCTTCTGTACATCTGTACCAGCCAGCAGCCTCAGGGATATTATATCTAGAGGGGCTGATTTGGAGACCCCAGTACCTGACTCTTCCCGATAGCCATAGGCAAGCTTAAAGGGGTTTTGCCACAATCTCATTTCATACTTCCGTTATCCAGCTTTTCAGCTCTGTGTGCTTAGAAAGGGGTGTGTGCGATTTAAATTGCACATCATGTGACACAGCAGGATGACATCACTGGGCCTTTCCTCTCTCTAATAATAATAATAATCTTTATATAGCGCCAACATATTCCGTAGCACTTTACAAATTCAATGGTAAACGTACAGACATTACACATTAAAAGAACTTACAAATGAGACACAAGGTGTGAGGGCCCTGCTCGTGAGAGCTTACAATCTATTAGGGTGTATGGGTGAAACATACAGTAAGAAGCGCCAAGTTTACAATGGTCCAGCCTTGTTTCATAAATAGGGGGTGGTTTAAATGAAAAATGGATGAACCTGCCACCCTGACAGTACATCTATATACAGATCAGTGCCTGTGAGTGCCCTAATGTAGGGAGTGACAAATGTGTGTGATAGCAGTTAGGGATCTTGGTAGGCCAGGCTGAGAAGATGTATTTTCAGGGCCCTCTTAAAACTGTGAGGGTTGTGAATGTGCCTGATCGCCCACGGTAGCATGTTCCAGAGAACTGGTGCCGCATGTGTGAAATCTTGGTGATATCAGCAGCAGAGCGGAGAGAGCGGGTCGGGTGGTAGACAGAGACGAGGGTGGAGATGTAGGGGGGGGGGAAGCATTGTGGAGGGCTTTATGAGTGAGATTGCTGAGTTTATACTGTATCCTGTACTGAATGGGCAACCAATGCAATGACTGACACAGGGTAGAGGCGTCCGTATAGCGGCTGGAGAGAAAGATGAGTCTGGCTGCTGCATTCAGGACCGATTGAAGAGGGGAGAGTTTGCAGAGAGGGAGACCGATAAGCAGGGAGTTACAGCAGTCAAGACGAGAAAGAATAAGAGCAGTAGTGAGAGTTTGAGTTGTTTTCACAGTGAGAAACGGACGGATTCTGGAGATGTTCTTGAGGTGCAGGTGACAGGAGCGGGCAAGGGATTGGATATATGGGGTGAAGGGCAGATCAGAATCTAATATAACCCCAGACAGCGGGCCTGCTGCCTAGGAGAAATGGTGGTACCACATACAGAAACAGAAATAGCAGGGGGAGTTGGTTAGTAGATTGCGGAAAGACAAGAAGTTCAGTTTTCGTGAGGTTTAGTTTCAGATGGAGAGAGGACATGATGTTTTGTAGCAGGGCTGGAGTGATGTCACGGGAGGAGGTGTATAATTGGGTGTCATCAGCATAGAGATGGTACTGGAAGCTAAATCTGCTGATGGTTTGTCCAATGGGGGCCGTGTACAATGAAAAGAGGAGAGGATCTAGAACTGATCCCTGAGGAACTCCAACAGCAAGAGGAAGAGGAGTGGAGATAGTACCAGAAAATGAGACACTGAAGGAGCGATCAGACAGGTAAGATGAGAACCAAGCAAGAGCGGTGTCTTGGAGGCCAATGGTGCTGATCATGCTGAGGAGAAGATGGTGATCAACAGTGTCAAATGCTGCAGAGAGATCCAAGAGAAGCAGCGAGGAGTAGTTACCCTGAGATTTTGCTGTTAGGAGGTCATTTGAGACTTTATCTAAAGCAGTTTCCGTGGAGTGTAGGGTGTGGAAACCTGATTGCTGAGGGTCAAGAAGAGAGTTAGTAGAGAGATAGCGGATTAGGAGAGTAGACCAAGCGTTCCTTGTCAAAGAAAGGTCTGTTTATGTAAAGCATTGTGAGTAGCTGAGAGGTAAAGTTTTTGCCTCACTGCACAAGTGTCCTAGGTTCAAATCCTTGCAGGAACCAAACCTGTGGTTTTTTTTTCTCTTTATCAATGCACAAACCTCATTGAGGTTTCTTTTTTATTTATTTGCACTGTTTGACTAATTACTAAGGAGTACAGAGGACAGGAGTAGAATAACAGCACCTGGGGATTGAACACTCAGTAGCTGCCTGAGAGGAGAGGTGATGTCTGAGCATGTCTGACCCAGACCGATGAGCTCTCAGCCCTGGTCGTATCCCCTGGAGACAAGCTGTAAACAATGGATCACTAAAGGAGCAGCTAAGACAAAAACCGTGCAGAATTTTTTATAATAATGAATGGTGAAAAATGTTTATTTCATTTGCAAGCTTCCCACGTCAGTTTTACTTAGTGGCAAAACCCCTTCAAACTCCATTCCTTTTCGACTAATTTTTTAGAAATAATGTATAACTTTTATTACATCACACATTAAAACTATATAAATCCAAATTTCACTCACACTTTGAACCTTCAACTACATTAGGGTCCACATTTTAAGATCTGCTAGCCATCTCTGTTGGAACCGCTGCAAAGGTTCAATAGATATTCCCTTAATGTAGAATTTATTTCCGAGAGTATCTGTAGGGAAAATGCCAGAGAATTACATCTTACTTAGGCAGCAAGTCACTATGATCTAATATAGGGAAATATATGCTATCTACTACTAGTGCAAACTGCATAAGTAGGTGTCTGAATAGCGTTAATAGAGCCGAAACAGCCATATGCAAAGAAATTGAACTGTTGAGGGTTCATAGTGTGATGTTAAATACCTATTAATAGCAGGCTATGCTAAATGAAGTAGGCAAAGCTAGTGCTAATAGGAATTAGACACTGAACAGATGACTAAGTACTATTTAGGGACGAGCCAGAGGGTAACTTGGCTACTTAATTTAAGTTTGAGTGAATTTTGGATTTATATAGTTTTGATGTGCGACGTAATAAAAGTTATGTATTATGTCTAAAACATTGTGGAAAAGGAATGGAGTTTAAGCTTGCCTATATCAAAAGTGTTTTGTAGTAAAACTATCACTCCATCCTTTATAACAATGGTTTCTGATTTTGGTATAAAGTCTCCCTGATAGCGACACACCCCTAACATACAATCCATGTGATTTTAAATATACCGTGTTTCCCCGAGAATAAGACATCCCCCGAAAATAAGACCTAATGCAATTTTTTTTCAAGCTTAGAAATATGAGGCCTCCCCTGAAAATAAGACCTAGCGGCAGTCATTGCTACAGCTCACCCGACTCCATATATTAGCATTAACAGATCATTTATCTGGGCAAGAGGTGCTCATTTAAGGAAAGTGCTATAGCTAGACACGAGAAATTGGGGCCAATGATTCTAAAAGAAATGGAGCCACAAGAATTTCACCATGAAATTCGGGGTTTGGAGAGTTATGATGTTGTTCCAGAAGATGATGATATGTCTGTCTTTGAATAAATGTCGCTTTTTGTTAATGAAAACCGGGATCAGTAAATGTACCATAGATTGTTGCACATGAAAATAGTGTCACAGGAAATTCTTGATGGAAGTCAGTTTGGCTAATTATGCTGATGTTTGTGATGACTACAGTATATTAATAAATGATGATTTATTTTTTTTTTGTTCAACAATAAATGTTAATTCTTGTTCATGGAAAAATAAGACATCCCTGAAAATAAGACCTAGCGCGTCTTTATGAGCAAACATTTATACAAGACACTTTTATTTTTGGGGAAACAGGGTAGCTGCATCTGCAATAACATATTGGGGCATGTTTGGAAGCACAGGTGCTGTATTAGGGCATGGCGGCAGTTTAGGGTAGTAAATGACCCGACAGATTCCTTTTAACATAGGATAAATACTTCCTTACTGAGAATTCACGATGAGAACAAATAAATATCCCGTTAGACCTCCTGGTCTAAAATATTTGTTTTGTACTAAAAATATTATTCTATAAACATCAGCCGATCACAGAAGGGAACTAATGATTGGAGTTGGTGAGATCTTCCCAGAAGTATTTCCATCATTGCAATCTCTCATCTCTGGAGAGCACTGGGATATTTGCACATATGATTTAAGTTTCCATAAATGTTCACTTTCATAATGTGATTATTTTCACATTACAGAACAAAGGTGAATTGGGGATTATATGTTTTTTTCTTTTTTGCAGCACCCAAAAAAGTATTTCTTAGTGACAGTAATATCTGTAATCACCAGAGGCCCGTAGCTTAAAGTTACATAGTTACATAGTTAGTACGGTTGAAAAAAGACACGTGTCCATCAAGTTAAACCAAGGGTGGGGAAAATGTGGGTGAAGGGAGGGAGATAAGGACTTCAAGCCCCTCCTCCCCACTGGTGAATTCCCTGAAACCCACAAGGCAAGAACCAATCTGCTCCAGTGGAGACACCAACTCTGACCCCAGAGCCTCCACCAGCCAGGATCCAGAATTTTACACAGCTACGTAGGCATTAATATTCTCAAGTTCCAGTTAGGTATCTAAGCCTTTCTTGAAACTCTCTACAGTTCCTGCTGTGACCAGCTCCTCAGGCGGCTATTCCACAGATTCACAGTTCTTACAGTGAAGAACGCTCTTCTCTTCTGGAGATTGAATCCTTTTTTCTCTAGTTGAAAGGAATGTCCCCTTGTCTTTTGAAGGGACTTGAATTGAAATAATTTTTCCCCATACTTTTTGTAGGGACCATTTATATATTTATATAAATTAATCATGTCCCCCCGAAGCCGTCTTTTCTCAAGACTAAAAAAAGTTCAATTCTACTAACCCCTCCTGCTCCTTGGCCCTGGTACACGACTATAGCTCGGGGGCCACCTACCCTGGAACAGCTGCTCTTCATGACTATGGGCCACTACTTTTTAACAGTAGATTCCCTTCTTAGTTATGTCTGCAGTGTGGCATGCCACGAAATTTATTCTACTTAAATAATCCAATATACCAAATGAAATAAAGGAACTGAACCATATTTTACATGTTTTTTATGAATACCTCATATTTGCCATGTAAAAACGCTTTAAAAAAAGACATGTTTTTATGTTACAGTCTAGTAGCTGTAAGGCTATATCTATACGATAAAAGTAAAATACCGTTGGATTCTGTTATAGAATTCCGACCACTATTTTTTTACAATTGGTTTTTAACCAAGTTTTTTTTTTTTTTTCCACAGATTTTGCTGTCTGTTTTCGGCTGGCTGACATTGAACAGCACCGTTATCCGCTATTTTCCAGCGGATTATAGAACATTTTCTAGATTTTTTTTTATTGGATTTGAAATCCAACCTCAGAGTTGTGTAGACTGCAGCTCAGATTTTCTATTGACTTCTATCGGGAGGATTTAAAGTCGGATTTTTGCGGATTCTAAATACTGAATCCAACTGTAAACTAGTGCCATGTAGACACAGCTTTAGTTTTATTTTTCTGCTGCTGGAGCTTTAGACGTGCTGTTAAGGTGCGGGATAAATGGTCATTTTCATTGGTACCATGTTGTAGTACATAACTGTTTTTGATCACTTTTTATTACATTTTTTTATGAGGCTAAGTGAACATGGTTCATGATGTTTAATTATCTTTTGTGGCATTTACCGTACAGATTAAATAGCATAACTGTTTAGAGAACATCGTTCTGGACGTGGCAATAACTATTATGTGAACCTTATTTTTTGTTTACAAGATAATTTCTTTTTAATCAGGAAAAACAGGATTTTGTGTGTTTTTTTTTCTTTTGTTTTTAAATTTTGTTTCCAAATAAAGCTGAGCTCATCGACACGACTATATTCAGAACTCCCATGGAAATTAATAGAGAGGTTGGCCGCCAGTGCCACCCTCCTTATTCTGTAACAAGGTCGACTCATAACTGGCTTTGAGCTGACCATGTTTCTTCATGGGAACACTCCTTTAACGTTAAATGTGAGTTGGACAGCCCCCTTAAAGGGGTTGTCTCGTTCCAGTGTTTGGCAGCAGAGCTTGTAAAATGGTGGGTCGTGTTTCTCCGTGCAGGCAGTATCTTCTCTCTCTGCAGACACGCCCCACACTGTGCACGTGATGATTCATTCTGTGTGAGCTGGGGGAAGGGAGAGGTTCTCAACTGTCATTGGAATCATTGGAAGTGAAAAGCTAAGTGTAACTTGATAGTTCATATCTAAATTTCCTGCTCTCTTTATATACTTTGTAACTAGAATGGGCATTTGACATTCAGGACTCTGGGGAAGATGGGAGATTTTTTTTTCTCTGTCTCTCTCTCACATAGTGATATCTCCTGCAGATTATTACACCTCTCACCTCTACAGAACAAAACTATATGCTTTATCTATTTGTGTTTGCATGGGACTACAGATCTGTGTTGCAAAATTATTTTACATGGGACTGCTATGTACAGCTGCGTTCTCTGTATGTAATTTGCGTGGCACTCCACATCTTACATGGGACAGCTGTGTATAGCTGTGTTCTGTTTCTGATTTACGCACAAAGGGGATTTACATGGGACTGCACATCTGTTTCGCAAAAATCGTTTTACGTGGTACTGCACAGTACAGCTTTGTTCTCCATGTAATTTGCATGGGGCTGCACATCTTACATGGGACTGCCGTGCTCTTTCTGTTTTATGTGGGGCTGCACATGATATTTATGTGCATTTGTGTGTCATAAAACTGTGTAGAGGGCTTTTGGCTGATCACAACTTATTGTGGTTCTTGTTGGTCTATTAATATAAAATAAAGACAATTCTTATGGTCACTGGGTAGGTGAGTGTGGATATTTCTGGATTGATGTTGATAGGGTAGTGGTCAGCTCTCCCTTGCATGTCTAACAAATATGAAGTTCGCATATTAAACCGAAAAGACCCTGGAGTGGTGCTAATGCTAGATCAGTGTTGGGCAACTGCCTCTGTGGATCCTCAACAGCTACCCCAGTGGCCGATCTTGGTTTATGGACATCTTTAATGGGCAGCTGTTTAGGATCCACAGAGGCAGTTGCCCAACACTGATCTAGTATTAGCACCACTCCAGGGTCTTTTCGGTTTAATATGCAAACTTCATATTTGTTGGACATGTTTACAGAGCTGCGTTGCCTGAAAATTGCTACTATTGTTTTTTCCCGTATAGTTAATGCACAACATAAAGATATGACAAAATCCTTTCCGAGGCCAGCTTGTAGCTTGCTACGAGTCGGCCTCAGATAATGGGGAGATGGACTTAACTGCAAGGTTTTCCCTAATTATTTTAATGGATGTTCTAAATATATCCACATGGGTGCTCAGCTATGTTCAGAACTCCTATAGACATGAATTTGGGAGAATTACACAAGCGTGGCCATCTCCTTCCACCCTGAGGCCGGCCCGTCAGGAGCTACAAGCCGACCTCAGATGGGATTTTGCCAGATTGCAAAGGGTTGTTCCACTTAGATGTGCCAGTCGGAGAGGATTTGTAAAACATAATTTAAAAAACAAACAAAAAACTGACATTTTAAACCCATCGCTCCTGGTGCTCCCAGCCAATGATGTCAACCTTCATTGTTCACGTGAACCTGCAGCTATTCACAGCTCACATTGGTTTCTTCAAGGATATATGATACGTGACCGATGAGGCCTATTATTGGCCTTGGCATCACATGAGCAACGCTTGTATCATCATGAGTGGGTGCACCAGAACCAGCAGGTTTAAAAGGTGAGGTTTTTTTTTCTCTATTTTATATCCTCTCCAACTGGGTAACCAGAAATTTTTAAAAATGAAGAATCCCTTTAAATAGCTCTAATGCATCGTAACCTAACCAAAAAAGCAGAGAGGAAAGTATCATAGTTGTAGAAAGGCAAACATTGTAAACATTCCTTTATTGATGAGAGCTAATGGCACCTGCTAAAAGTTTTCTTCGTCAGAGAATCCCTTATTGATTGTTGTTGGCATGTTAAATTCAGGTGGGTGGAAAAGTTTGGTTGGAACCCAGGTTGTAGCCACGGCTGCCTCCATCTCTCTATAATAGAAACACAGGGCACATATTGCTATTAGAGGATCTCCGTTGTAGATTAATAAATAAAATCTCTGCCAATGTTTTGATCTTTTGTAATTTTTATGTTCAATACATTTTCTTTAGTTCTACATCAGCTCTTTGATGACCGGAAGCTTAGTAGTTATCTGGGTCTCCACACACTAGAAATAGCTCCATGTAAAACCCAGAAGATCAGGGGCCCAGAGAGCAGAGCAGACCTTGAAACCCCTCTTTTGGTCCTTCCTCCCAAGACTTTTAATATGATGATGGAAACGGGGGAAATGTACTAAGGCTGTAATTGGAAGAGAATGGACTAAGAGACACACAGTAGAGGTCACTGGAGCTTGTAGTTTTACAGGGAAAAATAAAAGGCTTTTAAACAGGAAATGCAGCTGCTTCGCTGCAGAAAAGGGAGGTCATATACAGCACAGAAAACACAAATTAACGGTAAAATATCACATTTGTCAATGAAGATTCTAGCAAGCAAACTAAGAATTTTTTTGTTTCCTTACACAACCCTTTTTAAACAAACATGCAGTGGGGAAAAAAGTATTTAGTCAGCCACCAATTGTGCAAGTTCTCTCACTTAAAAATGAGAAAGGCCTGTAATTGACGACATAGCTAGACCTCAACTATGAGAGACAAAATGAGAAAATAGATCCAGAAAATCACATTATCTGATTTGGAAAGAATTTTTTTTCAAATTGTAGGTGACCAAATACTTATTTTCCACTCTAAACAAGCAAGATTTCTGTCTCTCACAGACATGTAACTGCTTCTTTAAGAGGCTCCTCTGTACTCCACTGATTACCTGTAGTAATGGCTCCTGTTTAAACTTATCAGTATAAGACACCTGTCCCCAACGGTCAAACAGTCACACTCCAAGCTCCACTATGGTGAAGACCAAAGAGCTGTAGAAGGACAATGGAAACAAAATTGTATCCCTGCACCTGGCTGGGAAGACTGAATCTGCAATAAGCAAGCAGCTTGGTGTGAAAAAATGAACTGTGGGAGCAATAATTAGAAAATGGAAGACTTAGAAGACCACTGATAATCTCCCTCCATGTATTGTGAGATTTTGAGTGCAAACCTCTTTCCATCAGCAAGGGCATTGAAGATGAAACGTGGCTGGGTCTTTCAGCATGACAATGATCCCAAGCCCACTGCCATGGCAATGAAGGAGTGGCTTCGTAAGAAGCATTTCAAGGTCCTGGAGTGGCCTAGCCAGTCTCCAGATCTCAACCCAATAGAAAACCTTTGGAGGAAGTTGAAAGTCCGTGTTGCCCAGCGACGGCCACAAAACATCACTGCTGTAGGGGAGATCTGCATTGAGGAATGGGCCAACATACCAGCAACAGTCTTTGCCGACCTTGTGAAGACTTACAGAAAATGTTTGACCTCTATCATTGCCAACAAAGGACATATAGCAAAGTATTGAGATGAACTTTTGTTATTGACCAAATACTTATTTTCCACCATAATTTGCAAATTAATTCTTTCCAAATCAGACAATGTGATTTTCTGGATTTATTTTCTCATTTTGTCTCTCATAGTTTAGGTCTATCTTTGATGTCAATTACAGACCTCTCTCATCTTTTTCAGTGGGAGAACTTGCATAATTGGTGGCTGACTAAATACTTTTTTTTCCCCACTGTATGTTAGCAGATAGTTCCCAGCAGCAAGACCGCTGCTCTTAAGGGCATACAGATATGGTATGGAAATTGATTGCACCATATTTAGTGCAATTTCCCTATTTATGTTTAATACGTCTAATCCACAAATCGGCCTTGGCAGCTGCAGTATAGCATTTTCTATAATCGTATTGTTTTTGACCTATTGAGTCCACTAATATAGTACCGCTATCAATTAAGCATGCTGTAGTAAGCTTTCAGATGGTCAAATAATTCCGAATTTCTTTCAGCCCCTTGACTTGCGGAGTGATTATAGAACAACATTTACTTTTTGCGTGATTGACGTATTATTTCCACATACCACGATTAAAAGAATAATAATCTGAAGAAAAATCACAGGCTGGCTCAAGTGGGGCTCGTATGTCGAGCCACTTATCTAGTAAATCTTGACTCTATTTCATCATAACTCATAAATCCAGCGGATTAGTAGAACTGTTATTTTGCATCAAAATTCCGGAAGGAAGGGAAGTTTTGTGCCTCTAAAATTAGCACCATATGCAGTAGTGTTTATGTAGCTTTTAGCGTGTGACACCTCGTATTTCATCTGTATGACATCTGATGCATGGTGCCAGGGAGCTTACCTCTATTCGGTTTTATATAAACAGTTGATATGTAATTTTTATCTATCTGGGATTTATAATGATCACTTAATCCTATTACATATTTTATAATCACCGTGCTGTCAGAAAGGATCTCATTTTATTTTTGTAATGTTACATAAGAAATATTGATTCCTGTGTAAATAAAGGAAGTCCACTCATACCAAAGTATAAGACGTAGTCTAGTATTCAATTTAAGAAGCTTCTTAAGAGTTGTACATTACTTATGTAATATGATCAGGATTACAGTGTGAGCATTTTGGTAAATATGAACTGAAAGGAGTACGACTCAAGGGAGCTCATTTCACAGCAAAGTAAGGCAGAACAAGACCTTAGACTTATCCCCTGCCTTTGACACTGTCGACCATTCCCTCCTGCTACAAATACTCTCCTCCCTCGGCATCACGGTCTTGGCTCTTTCCTGGATCTCCTCATGCCTCACTGATTGGACATTCAGCATCTCTACCTCTTGCACTACCTCGTCCTCTCGGCCTCTCCCTGTTGGTGTCCCCGGGGCTCAGTCCTGGGCCCACTACTCTTCTCTATCTTCACTCTTGGTCTGGGTCAGCCAATAGCATCACATGGCTTTCAATACCACCTGTATGCTGATGACACCCAACTCTACATCTGTGGCCCAGACATTAACTCTCTGCTGTCCCAGATCCCAGACTGTCTATCGTCCATATCCTCCTCCTTCTCCTCCCATGTTCTGAAACTTAACATAGAGAAAACTGAATCATCTTTTTACCATCCTACTCCATCCCTCCACTTGATCGCTTTATCACAGTCAACAGCTGCTCACTCTCACCGGTTCTGCTTTGGGATAACTCTTGACTCCACTTTGCCCTTCAAACCACACATCCAAGCCCTCACCTCCACCTGCCACCTCCACCTGGAAAATATTTCACAATCCGCTCTTTTCTTAATTCTGATACTACAAAGATGCTAGTCCACCTCCTTGTCATCTCCTGCCCAGACTACTGCAACATACTTCTCTGTGGCCTCCCATCTAGCACTCTCACTCCCGTTCAATCCATCTTCAACTCAGCTGCCCGTCTTATTCGCCTCTCTCCTCGCTACTCTTCTGCCTCTCCCCTCTGCCAATCCCTTCACTGGCTGCCCATTGCCCAGCGAATCCAGTTGAAGTTACTAACCATGATCTACAAAGCTCTCCATAACCTCTCCCCTCTAAATCTCTGCCTTAATCTCCAGATACCTCCCCTCATGGAATCTCCACTCCTCACAGGACCTTCTTCTCTGCTCTCCTCTTATCAGCTCCTCACAAAACAGTCTCCAAGGTTTCTCTCGTGCTTCTCCCACACTCTGGAACTCACTGCCCCAGCACCTCAGACTCTCTTCCACTTTTACCAGCTTCAAAGCAACCTGAAAACCCATCTCTTCAGGATAGCCTATAACCTACAATAACCCTGCTGCCACTACCCCCTCCACAAACATGTCTGCCCCTCACCATCTCTCTCTCTCCCCCTTCCTTGTAGATTGTAAGCCTTCGCGGGCAGGGTTCTCTTTCCTTCTGTACCAGTTGTTAGTCACATATTGTCACCATTGTACTTGTTTGACTTATGTTATGTATGTAACCCCCTTGAATGTAAAGCGCCCTGGATTGCTACAATAAATAATAATGGCTATGTATGGTAAATATTTACAACCAAATATATACCATTTTTGAATGTTTTCAAAAAACAACTTTGCAAATATTTTTAATTCCAAAAATAGCTTTTCGTATTTGGATCTGTATCACGCAATGTTAGACTTGTACTTTGAGGAAAAAAGACAAGAATCTGCACTCCAGACTGGTAAAAAGAAAGTTTATAATGAATACGGACCACATATTCGTCCCTGCTTACTGATATGTTTTTGCTAGGTTAAGAGATGGCGGTATGACTGTAAGATCAGACTATATAGCTTTTTTTTTGCTTGCAATTCAATTGTGGAATAAGGATTAGGTATTTCCCCTGCATGACAAAAAACGACTGAAAACGAATTACTAAAAACTTCATGAAAACTGAGTTTTGTCCTGCCTGTCAAAAGCAGCTGAAAAAAACGTCTTTTTGGTGTTTTTCGTTTTTTGAAGGTTTTTGGAGGTCTTAAATATGATTTTAATGTATGCAAAAATTAAAGCCATTGGATGTAAGCTACACCTACGTTGGAGTTAACATGTTAAGTAGTCACTCTTTTAGAAACACTGTAGCCATTGAGCACATTGTCCTTGGTGCTGCTGCTGCGTGTACTGCTTTATTAAATTTTGCACCAATTCTTGCACAAAATCCACAAAACCACATTATCTTCCATACAGCAAGATAACTGTATTAGCATCAAAAATCGTAAAGAAAAAGGATTTTAGCCAAACTCCCAAAAAAGAATTGCGCCAAATTCATAAAAAAAATATTTTTAGTGTCAGAAGCGAGATCAGTTTATTACGCCAAAAATTTTTAAAGATATTGAACAAGCCCCAAACCCGTCAAAAATCGGATTCCGGTGCCGAAATCCGTAAAAAATGTATTTATTTGCGTCAAAAGCTGATCACTTTATTAGCGCCAAAATCTGTAAAGATACGGATTTTTGCCCGAAAAGCCATAAAAATGGATTCTTGCGCCAAAATCCGTAAAAAACGTATTTTGCCGTCAGAAGCGAGATAACGTTAACGCCAAAATCAGTAAAAAAAAAAAAAAATTTTAGTGTCAAAAACGTAAAAAATACGTTTTTTTGCGGCAAAATCAGCAAAAAAACGTATTTTTGGCGTCAGAGACGAGATAACGTTATTGGCGCCAAAATCTGTAAAAAAAATTATTTTAGTGCCCAAAAACGTAAAAAAACGGATTCTTGCGCCAAAATCCGTAAAAAAACGTATTTTTGGCGTCAGCGGCGAGACAGCGTTATTAGCGCCAAAATCTGTAAAAAATTTTTATTTTAGTGCCAAAATCCGTAAAAAACGTATTCTGGCGCCAAAATCCGTAAAAACCTATTTTCATCATCAGTAGCAAGATAACTTTATTAATACCAAAATATGTTTAGAAAAGGAGTTTAGCATCAAGATCTGTAAAAAAATTGATTCTGACGCCAAAATCTGTAAATAACGTATTTTTAGCGAAAAAAATATGAATTGCGCAAAAATCGTTGCGACCAAAGCATGATATTTGATTACAAAAGGTACAAAAAAAGGATCATCAGACACTAGTATGCAGATTTGATAAGATATAACCTTTGTTACACCCATTAGAGGTGGGACTTGGGTCTCCTGGGAGGGTGTTCATTGAAAAATCGCGGCAAAAAACGCTGCGAAAACATGCCAAAAAATGCGCCAAAAGACGTCCGGCGCTTTCCATAGACTCCTGTAGTAAATTTTTTTGCCCGGCTCTGGCGTTTTTTAGAGCATGTTGCAAAAATACACCAGTAAAAAAAAAAAAGCAGAAAAAAAACAGCTCAGTGGAGACGCAGGAGGGTTTTACAATAGAGTCTATGGGAGATGATTACAGTCGTTTTTTCAGCATTTTTAGAAAACGAAAAACGCTGAAAAAACGGACGTTTTTCTGTGCAGTGTAGACAGAGCCTTAGGCCTCCCACAGCTTTAGGAGGTCCTGTCTATTTTAGTAAATCTTCCCTTATAACTCTGTGTTGTGCTGTTCCTCTGTTATTCCTTCTAGAAATGTATCACTGTATCAGTCAGATGTTACCATTCCAGTTTTAATGGGTGTGTCCCTGCATACACTGTCAGCTCTGATTGGACAATGTCAGACCATGCTGAGACACACCACCAATTGGTAACACCTAGCTGACAGATTGGTAATTAATTTCTAGGAGGCATAACAGAGGAGATGCTCCAGAATCGGTTTATCATGGGGAACTTCAGTAGTTAATAAAACACTTATGTCTGGCCACAGGTTCTTTTTAAATAGTCAGATCGCTCTCCAATGAATGCTCAAGAAATGTCACTAAAATCCACACAGTAAAACTCATTCAAGTGAGATGAAAAGTCCTAATAGTCCTTATGTAGCGCCAACATATTATATAGCACTTTACAATGCAGAGGGCACAGGTATAGATGAAATCGGACATCACGTAGTAACAAATTCATAAGCGAATTAAACTAGAGGCATGAGGGCCGTACTTGTAGGAGCTTACATGTAAAGAAATTTCCAAACAAAAAAATTAGGCATTTGAGCCATTCTGAGCCCTGGTTACTGTTGCAGACTAAGAAGATAAAAAATGAAGTAAAGGTTATGTGCATCTAGCACTGTGTGCTCTTTACATTCTGTAAGGGGATGTTCACATGGCATTATATGTTTTTTGGATCTGAAAAACGTATTCAAAAGCGCTGCTTAAAACGCATCCAACACGAACCCAAAGAGTGCTGCGTGTTTGAGTTTTTGCTGCAGCAGAAACGCACCATGTAGTTTTTAATAAGGTGTCAGCTGTGTTAATTCTTTGGATCTGAACACGCATCAACCATCACTCGTGTTTTGCATTGAAAGTAATGTAAATCACACTGCACATTGTTAGATGCATGTGTGGATCCGTTTCGATTCCGAAACACGGATCCAAACGCGCATCTAAAAGACGGCGTGTGAACATCCCATAATAGTGACAAAGGCTTGAGTTAAAGGAAAACTTCTCATTCTCTTTAATCAATTTAAGTGTTGTGCTTCTGAGTTAGGTGTGTTCACACAATATTTTTGTGCATGGAAGCCACATTAAAAAAAACATAGTTTGCACTCCCATTTTTTTATTTTATGTAATTGTATTTTTATTAAGGAAATTTTTCAATGAACACAATAAGAGCATCCAAAATTGACCACAGAAAAAAGTTACTTAACCAAAGGTACAAGAGTCATTGACATTAATGATTACATCACTCCATAATCATGAGCATACACTAAAGAAGCTATTACCGCTCCAAAATATCCCAAAATCTCAAGTGTGTAATATGGCAACTTTCTCAAATACCATATCTTCAAGCACTAACAGCGCCAGGGGATGGTATGCGCGGTCATAGGCGATGTTCACACGGCTTATTTCAGAACGTATTTACATCGGATTGCCGATGGTAAATACGTTCTGAAATCAGTTGCACATCAGTTACAAATACGTGCCACTAAGTGTGGCACGTATTTGTAACTGATTTCCCGACGGATTCACCATCTCCAATCATTGAAGGTGGTGAATCCGTCCGTAAATAATTGACATGCACATTGTTTTTCCGTCCGGATTGCCGTCGTCAATCCGCGGCGGCAATCCGGCACGGAAATACGCGTCGTGTGAACGACGAGCCGTATTTCTATTGAAATCAATAGAAAATAGGCTGTTACTTATTTCTGACTGATTTGCCGACGGATTGACGATCGTCAATCCGTCGGCAAATCCGCGGCAAAATAAGCCGTGTGAACGAGGCCATAGAGTAAGCAAGCAACACGTAGAAAAGAACAATAAAACCCAAGTCAATATGGACACCAGACACTGACCAGACAAGACACATTAGTGCATGCTCATTTTTAATGGACTATTGACATGGAATTAGAGAGAAAGGAAGTGACATGCTTAAAATTCTGCATGAGAAAAATAGGCATGATAAAGAGAACGACATGGATTCCCATTGAAATCAATGGAAGGCATGGGCATGCAGATTTGAAGCAGAATGGTAGCGTTCTGCATGACATTTTGCATCAAAATACGGCATATAAACAAGCCTCAACTTAATTTAAAGGGAACCTGTCACACAGGTTATGCCCTCCTTGCTGAGGGCAGCACAAGCTAGTGTCAGACCTGCTGTTTCCAGCGCTGTGTCCCTTATTCTGTAAGATGCTGGAGTTTTAGAGCATTTACCCGTCAAATCTTATTCATGAGTAGTAGGTGTTAGCCCCGCCCCACCAAAGGCTAGCCCCGCCCACTGACAGTTATTCACATGTTTCTACCTATTCAAAGTAATAGGTTTGTCAGTTCAGGTGGGCGGGGCTAGCCTCAGGTGGGCGGGGTTTGAAAAAAACTGACTCTTCGAATGACTCTTCTGGCTGAAAACTGCAGATTTGAGCACTGAATACACAAAAACTACAGCATCTTACAGAATAAGGGACACAGCGCTGGAAACAGCAGGTCTGACACTAGCTTGTTCTGCCCTCAGCAAGCGGGGCATAATCTATGTGACAGGTTCTGTTTAAGCTCAGACTGCAAAGTTTGTGTGTAGTCTGTAACCATGGAGAGATACAGCTCTGCATTAGTGCTGCATATGAAAAACTATTTTTAATAGTTTTTGCTCAATTGTCAATTTGTATTGTATTGGAACAATAATAATATTTCATGGAAAGATATAGGTTTTATAGAGAGCTGTACAGAACAAATGTTCCAGAATTCATTGGTCTGCTGTTCTTTCTAATCAGAGACAAATAGTGCTAGTGCCATTAAGGGTGGTACCAAGGAGGATCAGCATAGGAGCACCAGGGTGATTGGTAAGGTGTGTCTAGTGTTTTTTTGTGTGTGTTTTTTTTCTCCATTTTATCTTTCATGATCCCTACAAAGGGATCTCCAGACTAATATCCACAGGAATTGGTGCAGAATTGCAACTTTGTATTTTCCTGCTGCTTTATGTGGTTATGCTGTGAAATTTCTGAAGCAAATCTGTTACAAGTGCACTTATTCTAAATGTTAAAAAATCTTCTTAACAATCTAAACTTTTCTCCAGAGTAGGACGGGGTTCACACAACACTATTTTGCTCTGATTTTTTTACATCAGTATGTGCAAGATAAATCCAGGAGTGAAAACTATGCAGATAAAATGTATAATAATAAGATTTGTACCTCTTGCATGTTTTGGATCCATTTTTGGTGCAAAATATAGACCAAGATACTGCCTTGTGAACCCAGCCTAACATAGTACATAGCTGCTGTCTTCAACTCCACATCTGCCAGTGGTTTATTTTTGATACTGCAGCTCAGCTTCATGGAGTGGAGCTGAGCTGCAGTAACAGGCACAACCTGGAGACAGGTGTGGCACTATTTTTGGAAGAGAGCAGCCATATCTTCCTAGTCCTGTAGAACTGGAACCACTTTTTAACTTGTGTGGCAGAGAGACCATAGGCAGTCGCAGGGTTCTGCCACTAGGTGGCGTACGTGCCACCGAGAGCATGGTCTCGATGGAGGAAGCCAGGTATTGTCGGTCAGCAGCATTAGGTTGCTGACCCTTGTACCTGGCATGGCTAATGTCCAGCCATTAAGGGCTGGCCTTCCCGGAACAACTGCAGATGGGTGGGTGGTTGTTCCCACGTTCCAGGTCTCCGTATTCCAGCCCAGGTATTGGGTGCATCTCTGGAGACCTATTAAAGGTCTCCTACTCCAGATGATCGGGGAGGGGGGGGGCGTGTTCTGCTGAGTTTATTGTGGATTTGAACATTAGGTCCAGCTCACACGTTAGAGAGGGACACTCTGTATATGTTTAGTTAGTGGCTAGACAGCCTAAGGTTTTCATTGTGTTTTCTGTACATTGTTTGCATGTGCCTCAATAAAGCTGGCTGAGGCCAGTTTAACACCGCTACCTTGGAGTTGGAGTGAAGTTTGTGCCATTCCCCTTACCAAAGCGGCGACCCGCCGAGCTAAACTACCCCCAGGACGGCCCAGGAGGGCGTCCCGACGAGAGCAAGTGTCACACTTGGTAATAGTCATAATTGCCCATTTAGGAGCCCTGAATTCAAAATTCGGATTTCATTGCCATAATGTGTGTGCTTTGAAAATTCTAATACTTCCTTTTTCTCCCTCGTTTTCCTCCAAGGTTAACAAATGCTTTTGTTTTCTTTGGATTGCTCATTTGGACTGAAGTGTCATGATTTAGCAGTTATTTTTAGTACTGAGGGAAAAGCAGCTCTCTGCACTTCCACAAAGCAGGTCTCTACAACAAAAGGCTGTGTAATGAATCTGCACCCCAGCTCTCTGGGAAATTTTACAACAATTTTCATGCGGCGTAGTGTTCACTCACTGTCAGCATCGTACATATCATATAATGTACACCCCACTGCCAGTAATAAGGCTGTCAATTCCACCAGGGGCATCTGGTGATATCATAAACCACAGCAACAAAACGCTGAACGGTTTAATAATGTCACCGGAACTCTTAGATGGAATTACAGCATGCCTTTTTACACGGCATTTGGGTGTATTTTATTTACTGCAATACATGGTAACCAAAAATAACACACACCAATTTGTGCTTCTTGGGATCTGTTTGCAGCTATAAATGCAATGACTTTGAATGAGATATTGTGAAAGAAATTATAATGCTGGAACTCGTTCTGTGCACTCAGTCAAAGACCCCTAGTCATTAAAACAATGTATTGTAATACACCCTTTGAACACCTGCACTGAGTTTACTTGCTTTATCAGCTATCGGTGCTGGTCTGTGCTGGGGCATGTGTTGGTTTAGCTATAGTGTGTCAATCTTTTGCGGTATTTTATTTTAAGAAAGAGTTAGGACTTGTATCCTTGTTTTCCTTTTATCTTGTGGTTAGGATGCTATAGTGCTGGTGTAAAAAAAAAAGGCTTAGATAAAAGACTGTCCTGCAAATTTCTGTAAGATCCACCAGTAATCCTATATGTTTGTGGGCAAGGAAAGTCTGATGTTGGGGGAATCGAGAATAAGACACGTTGAATAGAGAAGTGCTCATCATTGGTTTCATGTACGATGAGCACTGTCATGAGTGTATGGCTACCTCTTAAAGTGTTTTCTTTTTCCATCTCAGACATTTATGGCATATGAAAAGAATATACTACAATACTACAAATGTCTGAAAGGTAACACAGATAGGACCAAAAATCCCTCGTATGTAAATCTGAAATACTCCCATGAACATAATAAACAAACATAAAATGGAGTCTTATCTCAATAAAATACTACAAAATTTTATTAACATATTACATAAAATCACCAATAACAAATACACAAAAATTACAAAAAATACAGAGGAAACCCAATAAAAAAAGGAACACAGCGATACATAGTTATCACTAAGTACAGTGGAGAAAGAACATTGTATACCACAAAGGATAACTAGAAAAAGGTCCAGTATCTACCAATGTATCAAAAAACCTTATAATCAACTGACCATTAAATTTGTTACAATGTAGAGCGAAAGGGTATACAATATAATGATGGTCACCACTATAAACTCTCACCGAAAAATCCCCCCAAATAGAGATAACAAATAGTGAACAATAGTAAACTCATCATTATTTACATAGATCCAAATAAATCAATAGTAGGTCATGTGAAGTAAATAATATTACCCATATCTGAGGGGGAGAGTACAGATCACTGTGATCCCGTCCCGACGCGTTTCGCTAAATATGCTTCATCAAAGGACGGGACCTATGTATCGCTGTGTCCCCTTTTTTAAAGGTGCAGATCCAACCTACCTTGAAAACATGTCCTTGAGCCTCTCTGTGTATAATGGTGCTCTGTTTATTTCAGCGAGTGTTCCAGGTACAGCTGAGCAAGAGTGCTCGGCTATACTCAGAACTTCCATTGAAATGAATGTAAAGTGTTATCTCTCCATTCTGCACAGTGACTTTCAGGCCCATTCTTAAAGTGGTGTTCTCATCATAGACATTGATGGCATATTGATAGGACATGCCATCAAAGCCTTTAGGTGCGGGTCCCACCTCTGGGACCTGCATCTATCTTGGGAACGGACCCCCAAAAGTGTTGGTTTAGAAAGAACAGCCGGTCACGCTAACGATTGCCTCTCCGATTCTGTCCTTTGCGAGTTCCCATAAATTCAGGAGCTTGTCCAAGAGGTGGGAACAGCACCTATCAAACATTTGTGGAATATTTTATCGATATGCCATAAATATCTGAGATGGGAAAACCCTTTTAACTGTGCCAGTAGTATGCATATTTAGCTGAGCAATAATGTGTATGGCCAACAGAAGAGCCATCTACCCATGGGGCTGAAGCATATGCATTACATAGTTGGAGAATATGGTGTCGATTTTCTAGACTTCATTTCCTGGTTAACCAAATATTCTACAGTAGAATTTCATTTGTAAAATTTAAAGAGGACTTGTCACCACCTTTCATCTAGAAATAAACAGGGGAGTGTACATGCCCTGTACACAATTACAGGGGGGTATCTATTTTCATTTTAAATTTGCCCTATGAGGAAAGTGAGAGCCCACACGTTTCCTGCAATTAATGCACTTTATGATTGCAGGAGTCAGTATCAGAGAGCGGCCATTTAGCAGGGTAAAAGCTTCACAAAACAAGTGAAGTTGTACACCTCTCTGCTAACGACACCTGAAAGCATTAGGAGTACTGGTCACAGGAAGTATGTATGGACCTGATCTCCACCAAGAAAAAAGGATAGTTTTGACTTATAACCTACGGTAGTAATATTGTTTTGGAACTTACATAACAGTGGTTTGTAGGAAAACATATGGAATATTTTACTTGTAGACCAAACTCCAGCAAATGTCTCAACAAATCTTTTTGTGCGAAACTCAGGAGTATTATTCTGTCCTCCCAAAAAAAAAAAGTTGGTTTTCTGTCCTGTTAGCGCCATATTTGTGAGCATGATCATGAAAAGAAGTCATGGTTATGACAACTGCAGAGTTTACTGCCGACACGTCTTTGACCATTTGCTTCTTCTGCAGCGATTTCGAGTCTCTATACCAACACATAGTCGGACCACAAAATAGACCCCTAAATGGTTTCAGACCCGACCCTACATAAATTAAGATCCCAGGCTTAGTCCCTTAGGGATTGGTCACACAACAGACTTTAACATGGAAACAGTACACTTTTCGTAATGGCAGACTATAAGCTGCCATATTTAGCCTACGTTTCTCGGACGTGGATGAGCCATGTTTCAACGGGGTAATTACCTGGCTGCCTGACAGAATCCCAGCAGATTCCATGACTAAAAATGTCACTTCTTTTTTTATCTGCAATGTGATTTTAAATCCATGTTGGGAAATTTTTTGTTGTCTGCACCGACACGTTGACTTCACAGTTAAAGCAATTGGATGCGGATTGTAATCAGGTTTGGACACAGAATCCATCATGTAAACACTTTCTGAATTCATTGCAAACCCCAGTATAAGTTCAGGCAAAAATCGCAGACTAAACCCTGAATTCTCGATACAACTGTATCCCCAAAAAGAGGTTACAGCAAAAAGGAGTATTGTAGATCCCGCTCATTGACACGGGATACACAGGGGGGAGGGGGGGGGGGGGGCGCTGCTCTCGGTGTAAAGCACAGGATCTGGGAACAGGATTGCACCATGTGTACATTGGAGGACATTAGGGACTGTATACCACTGCTCTGCAAAGTGGGCATATAGTTCATTCATTGTCTGGCATACTTAGAGGTCAGACTATGGCATACCTCCCAAGTGTCCCTATTTTGGAGGGAAAGTCCCTATTTTTAATCTTTGTCCCTCTTAGCTCTATAAATGTCCCTCTTTTTAATCTGGGAAATAGATTTCTGTCAATAAACTGACTATCTTGCTTTAGAAAGTATCTGATTGCTTCCTCGCTGTATATTCCATAACTTAATTTATATTTCATCACTGGATACAATGCAATCCTGAAAATGTGTTCCTTTTTGACTGTTGAAAAAGTTGGCATGTATGTGTTTGGGCGTGGTTAGAGGTGTGTCTTGGTGGTATGTCATTTATTTGGGCGTGGTTAGAGGAGTGGCCTGGTGTGTCCCTCTTTGCAATTTCTAAAGGGTGGGAGGTATGCTATGGTAACCCCTGGTAAACCACATTCACAGTATAATCTAGGTGTAGAGAGGTGTCAAACTTCAATACCCTATAGGTTCTAGTTGCGTTCGGAACTGTCACCCACAGTTGACCCCATGCCAATCGTGTGGAGCTGGGATTCACACCCATGTGTCCTGGGAGTCTGCAGACCTGTCATTAAATGAACCCCTAATATTCCAGAGATCTATGTAGCACATACATTCTGCTCCCATCCCAACCATTGCCAAGTTCCCATGTGATTTATGCAGAGGTTCTCCCTATGGGGTTTGAGCGATAGAAGAGCCTCCTGAGATGCTGCAGGGCTCAGTTCTGTGATATCGGAGCCTTCAGTGACACCCCGAAACAGAGAGGTCTCTTAGTGACCTGAAGAAATGTGACACAACACTAAAGCAGGAGGACATTGTGCACTTTCTGCAACCTCCGCTTGCAGAAAATACATGGTTAGTGAGAATTCGTGAAATTGATCTACCACTGCCATGACAATTGTGCCCTGTCTGTCAAAAAAAAAAAAAGTGTTTGCCATGTGGACATTTGTAATGCATTTCTGCTATGCTTAATGCATGAAAAAAATTAAAGACGTTTAGTGCGCATCTTGATCAAGTTGTGTTTACCCAGCTACCACATCAAGGTAGCTTCAGCAGATGGGTTCATAACTAATAACTCTCTGGGGGAAAAGCGACCATCCATTCAGGGCTGGGCTCCATTTACTCCTCATGCAGGCAGTTAAGAGTAGTGCACGACTAAGATGGAGGTAGCCATTCCTCCCAATCACACAATCCAAGAAAAAAAACTGCACATCCAATTGCAATTTACACACTGTGGTGGCTGTAGAAAGCAACTCTTTAGCTAGCACTAAAACCCCTACAAACATAGGGTAAGTTGAGTGGGATGGAGAGAGACCCCACACTAGACCCCCTCTTCTGGCCGTGGCAGCTTCTCCTGGGTGCCTTGCTCTGAAGTGCTGTAGTGTAAAACCCACATTTTTGTTACCAGGAAACCTACAGCTATTTCATGATGCCCGTTGTTTAGGCAGAAAGAACCAGCTGAGAGGTTCCCTTTAAAAATGTTGGCTCTAAAATGTCTAAAGTGACCTTGCTCCTTCAAAAAAAAAAAAAAATGCATATAGCAGTCCCTAGATGAGGTACCTAATGATTAGATGTTAGTTTGTATTTAGGGAGTAAAGGCGTGCTTTATGTGAAATATTTCTCGTTATCGCATCAATGGCTTGCATTCAGTGAGCCGTATGATCATCGTTTATTCATGCCTGCTGCGTAGTGTTTGACCACTCATTAAAAGGAACAAAATCAGCGGGTGACACTAACTGGGGTTAAGTAGTCACGCATGAATGGTCAAGTGCTGCCAAGACCCTTACTGTGGTATCATATAGGATTCCAATGGCCAGTCAGTGTGAGTTGAGGTGCTTGAGTCTGGAAATGGTATAGATTACACTGATGATCAGGCGGCTTTATTGTTGTAGATTGATTACAATGAGCTTTGAACTGGACAAAGACCAGCCTTATATTGTAGGGTGCACTGTGTAGTACTGTCTGCTAATGACTCTTCACTCATATAGTGTACTGTCATACTGTGCAAACATTATATACTGTAATTCCCCGAAAGTAAGACATAGCAGAGATTTTGTTGAATTCCCAAATATAAGGCACCCCGACCCCCCCCCCCCCCCCCCAAAATGAGGCATAGCGGAAATCATTGCTGCAGCACCCCATACACAGGGCCGTCCCTAAGGTTGGGCAGAGAGAATGGTGGGGGGAGGGTGTACCCAAGCCCTGCTCACCCTGAGAAACGGCCCCAGGACATATTGTTGTAGCAGAGGGGTGAAGGACCTGTGCAGGGACGTCATGTGACACTGATGTCGCCATAGGTCCCGAACATCCCTGGACAGGAGACAGAAAGTACATGTAAGTAATAGAGAGAAGAGGGGGGGAGAACAAAGCAATGATTCTAACACAAACATCTCACAGGATGGCTGATGGGGCATGCTGGAATTTCTAGTTCTACAAGTTCCAGCATGTCACGTTTGCCATCCTTTGAGATAAGTCACTGCAGCTGCCATAAAATGTCCTTTACATATATATATCCTATGGTTTGTGACTCTAAAGTTTATATATATATATATATATATATATAATATAATATATATATATATATATATATATATATATATATATAAATAAAATATTTATTTATACACACACACACACACACTAGTGTAGCATGCTATAATTTATTTGTGGAAAAATAAGACATCCCCTGGAAATAAGACATAGCACATCTTTAGGAGCAAAAATTAAAATAAGTCTTATTTTCGGGGAAACAGGGTAGATGGCAGGTAACAATTATGCTGAACCTTCACCACCATATAATTGAAAAATAACTTATCATTGCTACATAAATACAGTACCTCCATACAATGCTCAATTAGTACCTTCATGCAGTGACCAAATAACAGCTCTATAAATTAGTCAAATACCAGCAATATACAATATCTGAATAGTACTGCTGCAATTAATGTTCAGATTCATACTGATCACAATCCTCAGGTGCCCGGCCATGTGTGGCTTCTCATTCGATAAATCCATACCCAAAAGGCAGATGCTTATTAGATACAGCCCATGGACTTGGTGGTGCTGTTGCTGGCAGAAAAAAAAAATCAGACCATTTTTTGAACATTGCACTTTATTGTACTTTATTTGAGAACATGTGAGATGTCACTTATTTTCATACATGGGCTTATTTACGATTGTAAAATACGTGGTGTGTGTGATTGACGCCACATACTTTACATTGATGTCTATGACAACTGTATTGTACATTAGTCACAAAAGTCAGGGATATTTGGCTTTTGGTTGAAATTCTATGATAAACATAAAATGTCTTGAATATTTTTTTAAATGATGAGGAAGACTGTTTAAACCCCAATTCAAATTGATCCCCACTTTGACATGTGCATTCTAAAATTGAGTCTCATGTAGTGCATTTAAAGTTTTGAAGACATGTTATGTTCATCCTGAAGTTATTATTATTATTATTATCGTTTATTTTGGAGCGCCCTTGATTCCAGGGCGCTGTACATTTCAGGCGGGTACATAAATAACATTGGTCAGACAATTACAAAGTGACAATAAGTGACTGACAACTGGTACAGAGGGAGAGAGGTCCCTGCCCGTGAGGGCTTACAATCTACAGGGAAGGGGTGAAGAGACAGAAGGTGAGGGGCAGACATGTTTGTGGGGCGGAGGAGTGCAACACGGTTAATGTTGGTTATAGGCAATCCTGAAGAGGTAGGTTTTCAGGTTATGTTTGAAGCTGGTGAGAGAGGGGGAGAGTCTGAGGTGTTGGGCAGTGAGTTCCAAAGTGGGGGGAAGCACGAGAGAAGTCTTGGAGAAGGTTATGTAGGAGGTGATAAGAGGAGAGCAGAGGAGAAGGTCCTGTGAGGAGCGGAGGTTGCGTGAGGGGGTATTTAGAGATTAAGGCAGAATATATGAAGGGGAGAGGTTAAAGTAGAGCCTTGTAGGTCAAAGTTGCTAGCTTAACTGGATATCGCTGGGCAATAGGTAGCCAGTGAAGGGTCGGCAGAGGGGGGAGGCAGGGGAGTAGCGAGGGGAGGGTGAATCAGACGGGCAGCAGAGTTAAGGATGGTTTGGAGGGGAGCGAGGGTGCTAGTGGGAGGCCACAGAGGAGGATGTTGCAGTAGTCGATGCGTGAGATGACGAGGGGATGGACCAGCATTTTGTGCTTTCAGAGTTAAGAAATGAGCGGATTCGGAAATACTTTTTTGGTGGAGGTGACAGGCAGAGGTGAGGGTTTTTGGGTGTGCGAAGGGACAGATTGGAGTCAAAGATTATCCCAAGGCAGCGGACCTGTGGTGCTGGTGAGAGAGTGTAGCCATTAACAGTGATAGAAAGATCGGGTGGAGAGATGGAGTGGGACGGTGGGAAGATAATGAGTTCAGTTTTCTCCACGTTTAGTTTTAGGAGACGGGAGGAGAAGAAGGAGGAAATGGAGGACAGGCAGATCAGGGATCGGGAGAGAAGAGAGGTGACATCTGGGCCGGAGATGTAGAGTTGGGTATCATCAGCATATAGGTGGTATTGAAAGCCGTGTGATGCTATGAGCTGACCGAGGCCAAGAGTGTAGATAGAAAGTTTCAACAAAAGCCAAATATCCCTAACTTTTTGTGAGTAGTCTGTCGGCCAAATGACAAAATAGGTGCACAAAAAGGCCCTAAACACTCTGTGGACAGCCCCTAATGCTATAAAACCTCTTTAAGGGAATGTTATCAATAATTTAGGAGAAATAACAGAGGAGCAGCACAACACAGATTTTTAAGAGAAGATGCTCCAGGATTATTTCACAGAGAACACAAGAATTTACTAAAACAGACATGTCAGGAGATGTCACAGGTATTCTTCAATCAATCTTTAAGTTTTTATTTGGTACTAGCAGCTTTGATCGCTGTAACGCCTTCTTTCACCTGGTCGTTCTACTAATTTTTTCCATGATATGTTAGGCTTTATTTTTAATATAATTTTTACATAATTTATTTATTTTTTTTACTATGAGGTAAAATAGTCCCCAAAAAATTAAGAAGTATTTTTCACATTTTTTATTTATCTTTTTAACTGCAAAAGTAGCTCTAAAATAAGTTTTTGTAACTGTGTCACTTTTATTTCCTGGACATTTGTATATAGATGATATGTTTTAGGGTCATTGGGGCGGGGCTGAACAATGCAGTTTGTTAATGTTTTTCTTTTTAATATTTCATTTTGTGTGTGCTTTTTTTAAAAAAACTTTATTTTGGATATTGTGCCCCCTATAATGTCAGAAAAAGACCTATGGGTGGCATTTTTACATTCATTTTCCCCTGTAGCTGGGGCTGGTATACCGTAGTAGCCTTGGTTACAGTGAAAATACAGGAGGAAACAACCCCCTGTACTCACTACACATCTAATCTAGGTCTGTTAAGACCCAGCAGCATTTTTAACTACCAAGCTTCAGGAATAGTTGGCGCCAGGAATAGTCTGTATATACAGCGATCGGGAAGGCAGGGATGGTTTATTACCGTTCCTGCCTTCTCAGTGGAGAGCCAGCTATTGTCGACAATGTGCCGCTGGGATCTCTGAATGGATGTTCCAGAACATCTGTACAGAGATATACAGCCACCGCCTGAATGTATGTAGGCAATAGACGTACAAATGCTAAAATGGATGACATCTTCCAAAAGCATTAAAGGGGTTGTCTCATCTCAGAGTTTCATAGGATGCATTAATGAAGTAATGATGGTTTCTCTGTCACTTCCTGGTCAAGCTGTCTGTAATTAGCATATGAGCTCCTTGTATTCAGACTTCTCTGTTTATCAGTCTAATTCAATAAATTACCTTCTACCAGGACAGGAGAAGCTTCTCAGCTAATGTAAACAGTAATTAGTCTTTTGTCTGAAGATCAGATAACACACAAGCTGTGACTGTCCAGAGTTCTGTGCTGCAAGAACTGTGTAATGATGTCACTCCCTGCTATCAGATAGAACAAACAGCAGTGGGGAGAGATATACACAGGTCGGTTACTTGGGGAACTAGATAGAGCCAGGAAGGTGATAAAATCACTTGTAGCTCCTTAGCAAAAAAAAAATGAACAACGCAATATATTTGGAAAACATCTTCTTTTAGTTTTTCCTACATTTTGAAAGCTGATCTTTGTAGCGAGACAACCCCTTTAACTAATGCACCTTCTGTATAAAACCATGCAATGGAAATGTATGGAAACGGAAAATATCGAAGCTTTGTTCTTGATGGATTTAGGCTTCATTTGCTCGTATAGAATCATCTATAGTATGCCAAGATCCCGGGGAGAACTGAAATGATATTTGTGTGTTTACCCAGTATCTCTTTGGTGCTGCAAGTCACAGCCATTAGTAATCACTGACTTTTGATTCATGTTCTTTCCACATTCAAGTGCTAAATGATTTTTTGTAGTAGCTGCCAGTAAATTAACTGAAGCATGTCAATGGTGGTGGCATGTATTACCCACTGTCCAAGACATTTTTCATAATATTCCCTTAAAACATGAGTATCATGACATTGACAAATTATAGGAGATATTCTCTTGTGACTCGGTAAGCTAATGCATATTACAGTATGGTTAGTAAAATTTGGACGGCTAAACTTGTTTTTTAAAGCATAATTTAGAATCCATAGTTACCACTATTGGATATTTAATTTAGTCTATAATCTGGAACCCCATACTATAGCCAGGAGACTGAGCTGTGTAATGCATTGTAGGGTCTCTGCTATGGAGCACTGATCCCATATTTCTCTTTAAAGGAGTATTGCCATCTCAGATATGTATGGCGTATAAACAGTATATGTTGTAAATGTGTTATAGGTGAAGGTCCCTTTTCTGTTACATGCAGCTAAGACTTTTCCCCCCACTCTTCTCTTCTTCTGCTGCAGCTGCACAGAATGGAGGGGTGGCTATGCGTGCATTGCTGTCTCTACTACTGTCAATGGGAGACCCGAGGACAGTTGCGAACGCTTGTTTGGCTATACTCAAAACTTCTGTGGAAAAGAATGGAGGGAGCCACGCATGCACGGCCGATTCTCTATGGAGCCATTGCACAGATGAGGATATAGGCTAAGGAGATCTCGGTTATCGGGATAGGCGCTGGCTGTGTTGGACTTGGATTTCTTATAATAGTAGAGGACACGGCACAGCAGTTCTGGTAGTCTACAAATAGTATTTATTTTCCACAAAAATAGGTAATCAGATACTGCTTACACAGAACCTTCTGTATAAAGGTTACAGTGATACAGTAAGCCATAAGATAAACGTTTCGCGACCTTGTACAAAGAATTTTGGGAACTATAGGAAGGGGTGGGTTAAGGGAAGGGGGAATAAAGAAAAAAAGCAGGAATGGCGCGGTAAGGAGACACAATGAGAAAGGCTGCTGTTGCAAGTATGGCTGTAAGCCGCGAAGAAGTTTTCCCAATTTTTTCGCACTATAAGGCGCCCCGGATTATAAGGGCATTATAAGAGCGCCTGCTAAGTCGTCAGGTTCAATATAAGGCGACCGGTTTTCCAAGGCAGGGGCCCCGCGCACAGAGCTGTAATATCCCGCCCCACATTTCGCTCCTACTAGGGTGGCCGAAGGGCCCATGTCCAAATTTCTGTGCCGTATTGCGCCGGGGATTCGGCTCAATGGGTCGAATTTAAAATGGTCCGCCACTTATTGTCCTTTTTTTCACATCAGAATCACCCAGTAAAGAATGGGGATTTTCTGTTTTTAAATATCCAAATGGTATCTTATGCAGCTTTAAGGGCACTTGGGAAGGTTGCAAAATAAGATTTAAATTTCTAGGACTTAAAAATTAGGGGGCAGAGAAGGTAAAGGGCACAAGGCAAAGTCCTGTATAATTTTTGGCTTAAAGTTAGGCTGGGTTATTTTTTTTTTGTTAAGATAAGTTATCAAGTTTGGCTTTTTATGAAATTGTTTAAAAAATTAATGACGCTTTATACTGCCCCACTAAATATCTGTATGGAGATTTTAGTCAAAAAATGTTGTTAAAAAGAAAAAATGGGATTGAAAATTCCTCGCAAAATAGGCCACAATTATTGACACTTTTTTTGAAAAGATTTTAACGTTTTTCGGAACGTTTTTACGATCGAAATCATTACAAAATTGCAAATAATTCAAAAAAATTAGCTGTAAATACGTTTTGAAAAAAGTAAAAAACCCAAGTAAAGAATTGATTCATATTTGGCGCATAGACTATAAGGCGCACTTTCGATTTCTGAGAAAATAAGGCTTTTAGTGCGCCTTATAGTCCGAAAAATACGGTACACGACGAAGACCAAATACCAGTCCGATTTTCTGACCAGTATTTTGTCTTTCCTTGGTATGCAGGGGGGCGGCTTTTGTCTGCGGTTTGCGGATTTAAGCTATCCCCCTTCGCACCCACTTTCTTTTCTGCCCGAAAACCGGGAGGAAGAATGAATATGTTCTAAGTTTTTCATTACGCCGGCCATGTCAAAAACCATCCGCTGGAAAATCCATGCAGTGGGGACTGTTGCATGGATTTTCTGTTAAAGTCTATGGGAGAGAATTGCATGTCGGTTTTCAAAGCAATAATCCTTGCCATGGGGACAAACACTAAGAGCAAGAAAGCGTCCGACAATTGCCAGCATCTTCCTGCTTGCAGTCACTCGTGCAGATGCTGGCAGTCATGGGACACTTCCTTGCTCTTACACCACTTACAGCCTATACTTTGGGCAAGCTTATGTCCCGCCCCTTTTCCCCCTTGCCAGCGCCAACCTGCTTTTTCTTTTATATCCCACCTTTGTTTGACCTACTCCATTCCTCATATCTTCGAAGATCTTTTGTGATCAAGGCTCGGGCCCAAAAAATCTAATTTTATGGATTAAAAGTAACTGTATTTTTTTTAAAAAAAAACATTCCTTTTCAACATAATCTTTTTTTTTGTGGGGAAAAAAACCATTTTGGTGTGCCGTAGTTTCTACTATTTAAAGTTCCTGGCCAAGTTTGACCTCACTCGGAGCACCCCCCACCCGGGGGGTTACCCCACCCTTCCCAATTGGATTTTTTTCACCCCCCAATGGAGGGGGGTACGGGTGCAAGCTGGTGGAGTCGACTTTTGGGGCCCACCCTGCAGCCACTGCACATACCCCAAAAAAGACTTGCATCGCCTTCTCTGACTTTTTCCTAAAAACAGCCCCAAGTTGCCTGCCCAGGGTCCCCTGGGGGTTCCCCTCTACCCCGTGGGTCGTCCAATTCTGGGATCGTTTACCCTCTTGTACCCCGATCTGTCCATATTTTTTTAATAATCTTGCCAAACCAATAGATGCTGCGTAGGGGAAACATTTTTAATCTTTTTTTCAAGCCGCATCACTTCTAACACTGCTGCCCTAATTTTGGCGGACCTGGATAGTTTGCTAATCCTTCCTCTGGGGGTTAAGAATGTGTCAAAATGCAAAGCTACTCTAAATACTGGGCACTATGTAATACTACATTGCCTCTTACAGTGGCCTATGAGCGGTCTTTTATATCGCCAGCAGAATTTCAGCATCCATACTTGCATTGACTTGCTGCATTCTGAAATGGAGTTGTTCAGGTAACAGTTTCCTGTTAACCGCTGAGCACTAAATGTTGGGGACTCATCAGTCTTAATGATGAGGTTATAAAACAATGATTTTTTTTTTCTGTTTTTGTCATTATCCATGAACTGGATTCTCAGAAAAGTTTGGATGAACCAAAGCATTTTTGGTGGTTAGTTGAAGGAAAATATGTTTGTAGATGTGTCCATTGTATCACAGTTTTGTCTGATTATTCATCAAGGCTAATGACTAAATCACGAACCACAATGTTGATTTAGCTGCGGAGTAAGGGATCCCACATTCCTTGTCATACATAGTTTTCTGTCTATTTGATACGTTTGTCGATTATTTTATTAAAACACTCTGTAAAAATATTGCATTGCTCAAGTAATGGTGATGTGTACATGGTGCTGAGTCACAGGGCCATTTTATTGAAGATTATAAGATTTGTTTTTCATGGCTTATCAATAGTTCAAGAGCCATAGGAAAAACAGAATCGGGCTTCAGCATCTCCAAAAAAAGTACTCCATCAATGCTATATGAAAGTGCAACATTTCAAGGCTTGGAACGGGTTTGTTGAAACCGAAATGCTGCCCCTTTTGCGTTCCTTTGATGGATTAAGAATAAAAGTAGGACCCCTTTTGAAGTTTCTGACTCTGGATACTTTTTTTTTTTTTTCCCCAATGGACGATTTTGTTGGGTGAGAACTGACCCAGTTTGGTGGTTCTCCTGCACTCTAAGCTCAGAAAGGGGGGGAACAGCTGGTGCTACTTTTTAGAACAATTCTCCTTTTCTTAGTTCAAGAGCCATGTCATGGAATTATCTGAAAAAGAAAAGGATCTGCAATTGGATCATAATTAGGGTATGTTCACACGACTTATTTTAGAGCGTAATTGCGCGCGTATTTTGCCACGTATTGCGAAATGCACGCCGCAATTACGCTAATTCATAGCTCTCATAGAGAACTATGAATTACGCGTCGTCTTGTTTTGTATGCCGGGAGAGAAAAGTAACGCTTACGCTCCACTGACAATGCATGTCAATGGGGCTGGCCAGATGCTGGCCCCCCCGTTCTCTGGGAGTATGCGCGTATTGCGGCGTGTATCATACGCGCCCCAATACGCCGTGTGAACATACCCTTACAGTTGTAGCAAAATCTCTAGTCTGAATGGCTTGGATATTAGCAGTCTACCACAAGGTCCAGTGCTGGGTCACTTTATTAATATTGTAGAGGATGGTGTTATTTGGGCTTTTTCTCTTTTTACAGGTGTTGCCAAGCTATGTAGTATAGGGCAATCTATGAAGCTTTTCATACATTGCAAGCTGAGTTTGATACATTGAGTGTTTAAGCATCCACTTGGCAAATGAGGTTCAATGTGGATAGATGTAAAGCGCCGCATCTGGTTACTAATAATCTGCAGGCATCATGTGTCCTAGGAAATGCTGAAACTCACTTGTTGAGAAGGATCTGGACGTACTTGTAGTTATAGATGACATTGCATACTGTGATGTAAATCAGCTGCCTATAAGGCCAGCAGGATATTGGCGTGTAGTAAGAGAGGCACAGACTGGCAGGATAGGCATGTAATTTTACCACTCTACAAAGCATTGGTGCTGCCTTAATTTTTAGATTGGATGCCGTGGAGCTGGATAAAGTACAAAGGCAAGCAGCAAAACTGATCAGAGGCTTTGACTATCTTGGTTATGAGAAACGGTTAAAGGTGTATTCCCGTCTCCATGATTAGCTTTAAACGTAGGCAACGGTAAAAAGACTTTCACCAAATGCATTGCTGTTAGAATTTTCCTTAATTTCAGCTTTAAACCAGTTCTTATCTCCTGCTTGTTTACACAAGTTTCTTTGGTTTCGGACCACTTCTCTCTGCTCTAACAGTGGCCAGGCTGGTGAAGTCACTACCTGCTGTGTCTTATCTGCAGGATGGAGTTTCTTGTTCTCACTCTCAATCTTATCTTACGGAGAAAAACTTTGTAACCCTTATGGTAGGTTCACACGGTGTATTTGCAGGGCATAATTAAGCCCCGCAATTACGCCGTATGGGCGGGTGCGGGGGTCGGCACCTCGCAGGCCCATAGACTTGCATTACCAGCGGCGCGTATACGCTGCTGGTAATTCACATGTCTATTATCTCCCCCCGCGGCGTATTCGCCGAGCAGGGAGAGTAGACGTTATCCATAGTTCTCTATGAGAACTGTGGATTACCGTAATGACTTGGAAGTATTCCAGCCGTAATTTGCGCACTACGGACTGAAATACATCCAATTTTAAGACGTGTGAACATGGCCTTAGAGTTACTCTATAGTCAGGTCTGCAGAGCACATTTCTAAGTCACTTAGCAGGTAACAAGAGTGTCTTGATAGCATGCAAGTTTTTCTGTGTCACTAGAAGCTTCCTTTCATGACTAATACAGCTCTGCTAGCTCACATTTATAGCCCTATATCCTGCTTAGGCAGTGTCATAGTGTTTTACAACCCCTCTATCAGAAATGTCCCTGTAACAGGAGCCAGCAGAGCTAAAATGTCAGCAACTGCTGTAGACCCACCCACAGCCTGCACAGGAAGTGTGCGCCTAAAAGACTGTGAAGAGTGAAAACAGCCAGATGGGACAACCTGTTTAAAATAATTAACTTATTTAGTTCTGATAAGACTTCTAAGAAAGAAAGAAATGAAAAGTTTCAATCTCAAGAGGTGACAAGCCAACTTTACCATGCGTCACAGCAGGAATGTCTTCTCTCTGACTTTGGTTGAGGTTGATGGACATGTCTTTTTTCAGCTATTCTAACTATGTAACCTTTACTTACTTACATTTTGTAAGTCTTTCTAATACAATAGTGGAGTCCATCTAAATCAGTTTTGTATGTTGGTCAACTTTAGGAGCTGGAGTGATAAAGTCTTAAAGGAGTTGTCTCCCTTCAGAGTTTCAAAAAAAGCATGAATGAAATACTCTGTCACTTCCTGGTTCAGACTGACTCATTTGCATAAGCTCCATGCTTGTACAGCTCCTTGCTGTGCTGTGCTTTCAGATGCTTAGATCAGATTAGCTTCTCAAACTACTAACAGGACTTCTTATCTGATCCCCAAAACAAAAGCCCTAATTACAGTTCAGTTTATTTTCCATAAATCAAGCTTTTTACTGCTGAGCAGCACAGGACACTGCCACCACCTGTGTGATGAAGTCACTCACTGTTATCTCATTGAACAAACAGCAGAGAATTTGGGGGAAAACAGGGAGAGAATTGTTTACAGGTCTGAGGGAACTGAAATAGCCAGGGAGGTCATAAATTCACTTGTATCTCCTTAGGGAAAACAGAGGAACAAAGCAATATATTTGGAAAATGTCTTTATATTGTGTTCACTACAATTTGAAAGCTATTCTTTGTAGCGAGACAACCCCTTTAAAGGGGTTGTCATACTACGACGATTCATCCTATGTTTTCTCTGTTTCATTTTTTGAATTTACTCTTTACTGGTTACTTCTGGCCTGCAGTGAGGAGCTGCTGAGGACACTAGGTCTGTAGCTATAGCAGCCAAACACTGTCAGCCTATCAGGAGAGATCAAACAGGTCTGTAGCTATAGTGACCTGAGAAGCTGATGAAGCCCATACAAGAGGGGATATCTAGGAATAGGTAGGACACTGTTAATGGACACATATTGCAAAGTGACTTGTTTTTGCAAGATCTTTAACATAAAAAGCAATCCTTGTAGTGAGACAACCCCTTTAACTTTAGTTAGTAAAGGGGTGATCCTTAATCCCTCTATTAGTTCCATACTCCCTTTTAGGGCACAAAAAGTAGGGTTCACTGGAAACTCTTAACATAGCAGTTTCATAATGGTGTGAACTGCACACAGTAAATAGCTGAAATAAGGTCTGTAATGCCCACAAGTTAGTGATGATGTAATAGTTATCAAAATGCTACCATTAACATGATCTATATAGTAATAAAACCAGAGTGAATGACCTAACAGGATGATGAGGATAAACTTAGATGACAACCCAAAGTTTATGACACAGTTCTAGAAAGTATGCAGCTTTAATCACCGGAAAAAAATGTCTCCCATCTGCCCACATTTTACATTTTACACTCTGTTTTCATTTATAGGGAAAGATTACTCATGTTTAATGATGAGATCTGCTGTAGCCGTTTTCTGTAATTTCCAGCTGTAACACATAATTTATTACAGTGCTGATATTAATAAAAACAGAAGCAAAAGAAACACACCTGCATCAAACTATACCTACAGGACTAGCGTTCAGTATAAAATAGAATAACATTGAAAAAAAGTTTGAGGGTGTTTTTCTCAAGGAATACATTACCCACTGTTTGTATAGGGGTCTCCATGACTACATGGTCGGCTTCTACTACGATACGGCGATCTATGGCAGAAGGCATTGCTATGTAGCAATGACATCATCTTTTTCCAGCTCTATATGGACCCTCCTTAGACCGGTGTTTTTATGTTTTGTTCGAAAACTAGAGCTATGGTTTATATTCTAGGGCATCTTAAAAAATTAGAAGATCATCGAAAAGTTAATTTATTTCCATAATTTAAGTCAAATAGTGAGACTCTTGCATTGTATTGACTCATTACATATAGAGAGATATAAACTACTCACAAAAAGTTAGGGATGTTTGGCTTTCGGTTGAAACTTCAGGGTGAACATAAAATTTCTTTAAATTTTTTTTAGATGACTTAAATGAGACCATCTCTTATCTTTAGATGCACATGTCCAACTGTTCAATGTTTCAGTACTTTTTGCACAACTTGCTGATCTCTTAGGGTATGTTCATATGGCTTATTTTGCCGTGTATTTGCGCGCGCATTTTACCGTGTATTGCACTTGCAAAATGTGCGCCGCAATTACAGTAATTCATAGCTCTCATAGAGCGCTCTGTATTACGTGTGGTTTCCCCAGGCGTACAAAACGATCGTATCGTATGCCCGGGCAGGGAAGTGACATGTCAATTGTTCGTGTCGGTTACACGCTGATCAGCGCGTGCTTCCAAACCACCTGGCGTATTGCGGCACGTACAGTACGTGCCCCAATATGCCGTGTGAACATACCCTAACAAGGAGCTTAGTGGCAAAATTCACAACAGGTGTTTGATCTTTGAATCGTCAGATAAAATAAGGGAATCAATTTGCATTGGGCTTTAAACAGTCCTCCTCATCATGCTGTTCATATATTGACATCATGAGGCTAAGACAACATCTTACAATTAACATTAAGGATTAACAGTACCTCGCCATTACGAGGCTTCTTGCCGGATGCTCTCAGATGGAAGTGGCCACTGAGCTTAGTGTCATCAGCAGGTTGCATCAGAAATACAGAGAGACTGGAAAAGTCACAGAAAGGCAAAGAAGTGGACGACCTTTGGCTCCTTCACACACTGATGATGCTCAATTGTAAACAGTTCCCTGCGGAACCGGAAAATTAATGCCACGCTGATATAAATGGTTATGAATTGTCTGACTTGACGGTGGCCTCTCACCTCCCTTAAATGTGCCTAGTGGTGAGTTGCATTCATCATCCGGTTCCGCAGGGCATTCTTTACAATGAATCGGTTATTAGTGTATAATGTAGTCAAAGGACGTCCACTTCTTTGCCTTTCTGTGACTCTTCTAGTCTTTTTGTGTTTCTGCAGAGATATAAGCGAACCCCTTGGCCTTTAAAGTGTTAACAGCAGGGATCAGAGTCATTCCCTAGTATTAGTGGCGGTTGCCACCCACAGCGTATGGAGTGGGCTCATCGCCTGCACCCACTCCATACACCCTTCATGCCATTTGGATGTATGGGTATGTCCAAATGCTAGAAGGGGTTACAGAGAACATGTGCATTTTCTTGACAAGTCTGATTTAGTAAATAGCTGTGTTCTCTGTGAAATAACAATTCTGGAGCCTCTTCTCCTATATCTCTGTGTTCTGCTGTTCCTCTGTTATTCCTCCTATTACTAAATCTGTCAGATGGGTGTAACTAGTTGGGGGGGTTGTACCATTCTGACATTCCCCAATCACTACAGCCAGTGTGCAAGTACACACCTCTTTGTAAACTTGATTAAACACCACGCCATTCTCAGATTCAGTAAATGCTTCATGAAAAAAATAAAGGAACAAGCACAACAACAAGATATATCAGAGAAGGAGGCTGCAGACTTGTTATTTCACAGGAACACGACGGAATTACTAACGACATATGAGCAGTAGATGTACTCGGTTCTTCTTTATCTTCTAATAACTTCTAATGTATCATGCCATGCTTATGTCTCCTACGCTATAAAAATTTTTTGGTGGCGGGAGAGTGCCAAGTTTATGTGTCTCACACACATGTTCATGATTATGTGCTTTTTTTTATTACCCTACTCAACATATTTTAATTAGAAACTCTTTATTTTAGAGGTTTATGTAAACAGTGCAGCAAATGTTTACTGATAAATGTGGGCAATCCTCTATGAAGCAATGTTTTCTGAATACTTTTTATAGTAAAATTCACTTGCGCGTGTCCTTTACAAATGATCTGTGAGTTCAATTCCATAGAAGCAGCCAGAACTACAGCAGTTGTCCGAGTGTTGTGTTGTGATACACCATGACATCCCACCGCGTATTCAGCTGGGACTGCAATGTTATAGGAGTTGTGTTACTCAGAAATGATGTCATTCTACAGATTTCTCTTCAAAGCAGGTGAGTTTATAAACTTAATACCTCATAATTGTTGTGGACCCTGAATGTTTAGTAATGCTGTTGTTATAAGTGGAAATAATGTACAAAATGAGCACTTTCGTGTAATTGGCTTTTGCTTGATGTCATTTTGGACTGTGAACTGCACCTGTCGGAAAGACTAACATATGTCCTTTGAGATGAAAAGTGCTCGTCTTCCGTACATTCATTCTAGGTGTTTTCTATTGTCTTTAGAACTTTTTTTTTAATGGATTGATAATGTAATGCACCTAAAATTTCTCACTATTTGTGCAGGTTTTTTTTTGCCTAAATACTAAATGGACTTGGAATGTCTAAGCTTTTAAAAAAAAATAAATAAAATTAAGAACCCAGAAAATGTGATAAAACAAATTGCACTTGTGTCCTTGTTCCCTCTCTCGCCTTCTTTCTATTTCTCTCTTTCTCTCGGCTTCTCTCGTCTCTTTCTCTCTCTCTCTTTCTCTCTCGCGGGGGTTTCAGAGTCGTCCTCCTCGAGGTCCTGTGGTCTCTTTCTTTCTCATTTCCTCTCGCTTCTGTTTCTCTCTTTTTTCAGGCGGTTCTTAGTCTCACTCGCTCTTTTCACTCTTTTTCTCACTTTCACTCGTCGGCTCCTTTCTCTCATCTGCTCTTTCTCGCTTGGTCGCTCTTTCTCTCTCTCTCCGGCTCTTTCTCTCTGTCGCGACTTTTCTCTCGTGCGTCGCTCTTTCTCTCTCTCGTCTGGTTCTTTCTGCGTCGTTCGTAGGGGGGCCGTCGGAGCGGGCGGGTTGAGGGTGCTGAGGTGCCGAGTCTTTTGGTTTCTTCTCTCTCTCTAGGTCTTTGCTTCTCTCTCGTCATTCTCTCTTTCTCTCGCATCCGGGGTGTCGTTGTGTCTTCTCGTCTCTCTCTTTCTCTCTCTGTGACAGGTCTGCTCTCGGCCTCTCTTTCTTTCTCTTTCGCTCCGGCACTCTTTTCGCGCTCTTCGTGGCGCTTTCTTGTCTCTCTGGTTACATACCGGCGTCTTTTCTCTCAAATTCTCTCTCGTGTCTGTGGCTCTCGTTCTTCACTCTGTTATGGCTCGTGCTCTCGTTTCTCTTCGTATGTTTCGGGTCGTTCGATGTCATTCCTCTCCACTGGGTTCGTCTCTATTCTCTCGGTCTTCTCATCGTTTCTCTCGGGGTTCGGCCTTCTTTCACGTACGTGTGCCTCATGTGTTTTTCCCTCACGCTCTCGTTTGTTTATCTTGTCTCTATTCGCTCTCTTTTTCTTTCTCTCTTTCTCTTTCTCTCCGTCTTCTTTCTCTATCTCTTCTCCTTCTTATCTTCCCCTCTCTCTTGAGTCTTTCTCTCGATCGTCTTTCATTTCTTTCTCTTTCACCACACCTCGGACTCTCGTACTCTCACTTTTAGTCAAACATGGGGCCCTTCAGCATAGACATGACACAGGACAAAGTATAAAGTCTTGTGGGTTTTTAGTTTCAGCAGTGAGCCAAACAGGAAAACAAAACAAGCCTAAACTTCATGCTAACTGAAACACAAAGTACCTGCATCGTGGCCAGTGCACTCACAATGACAAACAGGAAGAATCCCTGGCTATCCTGTAATAAAGTGCTCAGTTCCAAGCCAAAAGCAAATCGTTGAGTGCCCCGCCTTCTACACTCAAAGTTTTTTGGATTAGAAACAGCGTCAGGTTTCTCAGCAGCAAGACTTTCTCATAATGGGTCTTTCCTCTAAGACACAGAGTATACAGCAGAACCCACACACAGGCCTGCAGAACCAGGCTTTATAGACCTGACAAAAGCCTCACATGGTGCGTGGGAGTGGCCACCCACCCTTCACTTGAACTTCGTCCAGGAAAAGCCACAAATCAGGTTGGAAAGCGGCAAAGGTTAAGTTCACGATAAATGCTCAAGGAGATGTGGGAACGTGCTTATTTCACGAAGCGCGTACAGTTTGTACCGCAGTAGTACCACTGTGTGTTATTTTTGGAACCTCGCAACGCAACATGCAAGGCACAGGGCGGCCGGGTGCCGGCCCCATTGAAATGCATGGTCAGTGGCGAGTATTTGCCGCTAACCATTCACAAGTCAATTCCTCATCCCGTGCATACAATGCGATCGATTTGTACTTGGCGGGTGGGAGGGGGGCGACGCATTAATCTTAGCTCTCTTATTGACGCTACGATTTACCGTAATTGCAGTGACGCAAATAAGCCGTGTGAACATACCCTTATATTAAAACGTGTCGGTAACGTGGCGTTACTGACGCACAACAACCTGTCGGTCCTTGTCCGATCACCACGAGAACTATGCAGCGGTCCCTATACCCCCCCAAGCCTTACAGAAGCGCACACTAGGGGATGTATATCGTCCCTCCACAACTCCGCCTGTCACTAATTCACAATGTGTATGTGTATCAGCTTATTAAAATGATTGTATGTGTTATATATAAAGTAAAGAAATAAATATATATATTAAAAAATAGCTATATATAAAATAATATATAAATATATAAATATATATTTTTGTGAGCTTGTAGCGGCTCTTGGATCGGGTGAATTCACTGAGTTCAGGTCAGAGTACACGGAGAGAACGTATTCCAGGTGAAAATACAGGCTCTGTATTTTATTTAGCAGCAAACAGAAAGTACAACGGTGCAAGGCCTGCACAAAACACAAACAAAAAACAACACGGCCTAGCCCGTCTGGGCAATAATAACAGAGGTCAGCTATACTGTTCATTCTGCAAGTTTCACCCTGCTGGTTTTCCATGACAGGACTCCACCCAAGGCTTGAAGGTATCCAGTTGTTGTAACCTACCGATAGTCAGCTTTACCTGCTGACTTTTATACTTCCAGGAAAACCCCGTAGTGGATCCCATGGGAAGTGAGCACCCCACCCTGCTCTATGCTACCCCAATGAAACGCCGAGCCAGAAATGGCTGACAAGCCATACAAAAATAAAAAAAAAAGAACACATATTACGCATGTTAAAACAAATGGTCGACAGTCTAAACTGTCGACACCCGTATTGGAAGTTTGGTGGCACATTCATTCCCCCAAGTCTCCTTTACCAAGGACATTTGTTTGGACATTGAAAGAGCAATCCAGGACACTGCCGGAAGTACACCTCCCATTTTACACCCATCCGGACTGTTAAGCCTGACCTAACCTAATATTATAGTATATATATATAAAAAAAATAATAATATATAATATAAATATATATAAATATAATATATAAAGTATTTATATATATATTAGTGTATTACGTAATTTCTTCTTGTCCATGATCTTTCAGCTTTTGCTACAGTTAAAGAGTGTGGATTAATAAGGAGCGTCCCTGTTGATTTTAGAGTACTTTTTCTGTGATGCAGGTCATGGACAACTCATTGCTGTGTAATATTTATTTTTCCCTGTGGTGGCGCTGGGGAGCAATATCACATTAACTGTCAGGTTTCTCCACAGCTGAGCCCTGGGGATCCTAGCAGGGAGACCATTTGTAATCCGCCTATTGTCAATGGACTCTTCTAAGAAGTAGGGATTGTCCTATGTGGAGAACCCTTTAAAAGGAACCTGTCACATATTTTAATCCCCCCCCTTGCGAGGAAGCACAAGAGTGTAACCTGCGTTCCCAGCGCTCCGTCCCTTATTCTGTAAGATGCTTAGTTTTAGAGATTTACCCCTAAAAATCTTTTTCACTTATGCACCCCGCCCACTGACAGTTATTAAATTTTTTTCTCCCCTATCAAAGTAATGGTTTTTCAGTTGAGGGGGGGGCGGGGCGCCTCGGTGTTTTAAAAAAAAAAACCACACTCTAAATGACTTTTCGGGCTGAAAACTGCCGATTTGAGCATTAAATACACAAAAACTACAGAAATCTTACAGAATAAGGGACACAGCCCCCCTGGGGAAAAACCAGGTCTGACACTACTTGTCGGTCCTCAAAAGGGGGGGGAAATAAAATATGTGACGGGGTTTTTTTTTAAGCCCAGACTTTAGCAGCAGCTTTTTAGCTCTCTCTAGAGGACATTAAATGCAGTTAAAGGTTATCTTTTAACTCTGTAACTGTGTGGGGGGGAAGCAGAGGTTTTGTATCCTATGATGATTGTGTAAGATCTATTTAAAGAGCTAATTTTAGACCCTTCAACCCCCGGAAGTGATTAATACCAATCAGAGGTCATTGAATCAGAGTGGGGGCATCTAGCTTGGAAACATTGTAAGGGAAGTTTTGGCCATATCATGTCATTCAAAGGGGTGGTTCCCTACGGACAAATCCTTTTGTTAAATTTTTCCCCCTGAAAAAGGGTTTGACTAAAGGGGGTACTATTTTGTTTCCCCGAGATCATATAACGCCCTCCACAAATCTTATCTGGTATCACAAAAACAGGTGCAAGCCCTGCAGGCCATCCACACCATGACAGTGTCCCTTTCCCCACGTCACAACAAGTACACAAAAAAAAGAGGGACATCTTCCTGCGGGTTGTATTGGTAAAATCTATTATGTGGGGCAATTCCCACCAAAGCCCTTGTGGGGGAAACAGGAATTCACACAGATTTCCCCTTAATAAAAGCAGAATATCTCCCTTGGCCGCACTTTTCCCCTCCATAGAAACTGATTGAAGATTTAAGTTGGGGGTTTTAAGGGGACATTTTAAGACCAGGGGAAAAAAGGAAAAGGGTTTTTTAAATTAATGCAAACATTTCAAATTTTTTAAAAAATGGACTAAATATCCATCTTTTTTTCAGCACATATTGTGAACTGTGAGGGCCACAAATACACCTGAGAGCAAAGAGAAAAAGGGGGAAAATTTTAAATCCCTGTCGCCCCTTGCAAGTTTCCAATTGTTTATTTCTTGACCTGTTGAAAAATGACTTCTTGCTTATTTTTCCCGTTGTTTTTTTTTAAAATTCTATGTCTTAAAATTTTTTCCGTTTTTTGTTAAAACATCTTTTTCTGAAGAAGGAGCTAGTACTCTCGAAAGCTCACCATCAAGCCCTAAAAGGTACGCCTGATTTTCTTCACTCTTCTACGGGTATCACAGAAAAAAAAAAAATCTTTGTCTTTTTATTGGTTTCTATGACTGATTTTAAAACCCCCTCCCCAAAGCCTCTTTGTATCATCATGGTGATCTTGTAATCAAAAAAAAAGAAACTCTTTTTTTTTTTAATTGAAACCATAAGGCATGTCACACAGCACAGGTTGTCTGCCAGATTTTTTCTGTGGGTTTTTTATATTTAGAAACCTCAAAATCTGTGGAAACTTTTCCATAGCTTCAAACCAAAAACAACTTAGTCACACAGTCCGTTTCTAAGGTTTTTGGTTTTAGGAACAAAGTTTTTAAAATCTCCCGGGGTTTTTGGGCAGAAAATCTACTTTTGAATCATGTAGTTACACAGCACAGGGTTTTTCCGCAGATTCTCTGTTTTTTTTATTTTTGAAACCCTGAAAAATTTTGGAATTTTTTGACATAGACTGCCTCTAAAACTGCCCAAAAAACCACGATTAAAAACTTCAGCAAAAAACTAAACACCACCCCAAAACCTTGTCGGAAACCCAGCTGCTTTGGACAAAAAAACTGACAAAATGCTCAGGTTCAAAGTGGTTTTGGTTTTCGATGAGTTTGTTTATCCTATGCTGCGTGGCGCTAGCCTACTTCAGTATATCAGCTGTACTTTTGCCTGATATTTCACGAATTCTTGAATGGTGAATTTTTCTACATGTAACTTCCTTCCATGAAATGGCTTCCTTTTAATACATCTATAGGTGACAAGTCATTTTTAATGTGCTAAAAGGCTTAATACAGGCAAGAAGTCATGAACCGCGCAAAGTTTTTTTTCTGTCCCCGATCTGTCTAAATTTTTTTAAAAATACTGAATTTTATTCATTCCGAACCCCCCAAAAAAAAAAAAAAACGAGAAACCAATTTCATTTCCCCTAATAAGGCTGTAAGCGGTGGGGAGTAATATTCTACCTACTATTCTCTTGGCAATCTCCAGTCACTGTTTAATTAGTTAATAAAATGGATCAAACTGTATTCTGTAAGGCATTAGCGTTGGGTAAGTGCTCCAAAGGCGGGGTGAAAAGCTTTAGTGTTACATGGCGATTTTGCTTATCCTTTGATCATGTGTAACATGATTTCATTTGCTTAACCAAACATTCTTGGAGAAAGCCTTTCAGCGCAGAATCGAGCGTTTGTTTGGAGAAGCAACTAATAATCAGCCCTTTACCTATTTGGTCACAGTTAATGTGTTGTACTAAAGTGCTGCATTTAATGGTCTTTACATAATCACTGTTCATAGTAGCCGAGAGGTACTATACGTTTTAGAGGCATTAACTACCGTGAAGCGTAAATAAGTACTATGGTAAGAACAGTAGTCAATTATGTATCTTTACTGTAGGACACCTTAAGGCACTTTGAAAAGGGAGACCTGTGTACACATTTAAAAGTATTTTGTGATAAATGAGACCACCCTGAAATGCTGGGTGGTCTCTGCAGAGGATTTCGTGAAAGCAAAACCTTGCGTAAAAAGCACTGTAGAATCTCCCTGCCGGTTTAAGTGAATGTTTGCTCTTACAAAAAATTTCTAAATCTTTTCCAAATCACCGTCTCCCTTTCACCTGAGACAGCGGTACTAGACTTCTCATTTCATTCCTTCCCAAGACAATTCCATACGGTTTTATTCCATGTTTTAATAGCCACTAGGGCTGTTATTGCAGCAAACTGGAAAAACACTGCACCGCTCTCCATTTTGGAGGTCATCTCTAGAATTAACAATCAATACTACGCAGAAAACTGCCTTGCGATTCCTCCTCACCTTGTTCCCAAACAAAGGCTCAATTGGACCTACTGGTCCTCGTCCAAATATGTACAACCTCATGGTGCAAATAGATAGCAACTGAACAGTCTACCTGATTATACTTACCTTATCAAAACATTAAGAGTTCATCCATATAGGCGCTTCACATTCGCCGGAGACCCATTGATTAATGATCATTAGCGGTAACCCTTATATTTAAACATTGTCTGTAATACTCTTTTGTAATGCACGTAGTCATGGCTAATTGTTTTTTGTTTTTTCTATATCTATCTATGTTTTAATTGTCTTGTTCTATTGTGCTCTTTGCACTTCATATTTGTCAAGTATTTTACTGTGATAAATTCCTTCAATAAAAAACCTATTGTTAAAAAACATATTTCTAAATCTACCCAAAATGATCTGATTAATTTTTTTAATATATCTTTATAAAAGTTTTTTTGTTTTCACTTAACTTCATAGGTTACAATATATATATCGTTGCTTCCTAGCTACCTTTGTTCACTATCTCTGTGCTACTATGCCTTTCTTGTATGCCGGGGGATTCGCTATCTAGTATCCCTGGCCTCATACCGGCGTATCCCTATTTGTGACGTGACATAGGGGCCGTGAGTTACTGCATATTTCTGCTGTATTCTATATCTTGATTTTGTCCGTACACTTTCCTATTTTATGTCCCTGATGAACCCCTTGCATTCTGGGGAGAAACGCGTTGGATCATTCGTTTGGTTCCTACATTTGGATCCATTATCTGGGATTTATGTGTATGACTTGCTCTATAGCAAACTATTTCTATTTGTCGTATTGTATATATCTCTAAGATTTTTTCTTTTTGTTAATTGTAGTGTAGTTATTTATAGCTTAGAGTAGTATTGCGTAGGTTAGTTTGGGGACGCCCTTGTCGGGGCGCACACCCCAATAATTGTGGATAGGTAGTTATTGTAGGGATAGTCTTCTGTATTTATTGGATGAGGGTAGATTGTATAGTATTTATATATTTCCTTTTTTGGGTATATTTGGCTTGTTTTATCTCTTGTATATTAAAAGTTATATTTTATGTCCTAGGAACTATGCCATTATATGTTTATTTGTAATCTTTATAAAAGCCAGATTTTACATTTGTGAAACAGATCTCCACAACCCCTATGTAGGTACATAGCGAAGCGGTTGACTGTCAGCACTAATGTAGTTAATATTCTTGCAAATATGAGTTTGTGCTTTGTTTTTGTTGTCCCCGTCATCTAATATTTATTCAAACATGGAAGGAGAGGCATGGACCGCACATCCTCACACTATACGTTGATCTAATGCTTCTCGTCAAAAATTTTTAAAAATGAACTTAAGGTTCTTAGCATACTTTTTGATCAAACGGTATAGGCCCACTTGCCAATTCACAGTGACCTCTACATAGTGGGTCCCTACACTAATGGATATAGCACTGCATGGCGGCCATCGCCACAGTAACAACACACCAGCAAGGGGCACAACCCAGTGGTCCGCAGCACCACTGCTGCCAGGCCTTTCCCACTGGCAATGGGCTTCACCACCCCACCAGCATAGCATCACATCAGCAATGGCAGCCACACAGCCCTACCAACAAAAAAAGGAACTGTGGACACAGCTTACCTCTCAGCAGGCTCCCTGCAAGCAGACTGAAAGTAGCAGGGCATAAACTCTTATACAGACTACTGCTAATTAAAAACACCTGGGTCAAATGGGTAGGAGTGCCGTGAAGTGGCAAGTGGGCCTATACTGTTGAT